>CM074973.1:11706732-11718937 GCA_037577455.1 Pangasius macronema | reverse complement strand
GATGAAATCCACAAATTCACATAGGAATTCCGAATATGGCCCTGGGGGTCTGTAAATAATAATCAGTGGAATCACCTGGGTAGACTTAGTTTTAGTGGCTATGTATGTTGAACTTCAAATGCGTTGAATTTATGACTAGGTTTTTGTGGGATGCCTAGATTATCATTATAGATGACTGTGACGCCTCCTCCTTTGCCAGTTAGACGGGGGGCTAGCTTCATTTAATGCTACAAACTCGTTTGTAATCCACGTTTCTGTTAAACACAGTACATCAAACTCCTGATCAGTAATGGTTTCATTAACAAGTGCTTTAGACGTAAGAGATCTAATATTCAACAGTCCTAGCTTCGGATCAACGGTGCTGGCTATGTATTCGGTTTCATTTATTTTTATGTTAATTAGGTTACTAAAACAAACTGTCTGAGTATGTCTATAATTTTGTTTAGCTCAGGGAACCGACACAGTCTCAATACAGTGGAACCTAAGTGCCGACTCAGTGCAGCTAGCAGACGGTCGGTTTAGCCTGCTTGTCTGCTCCCTGGGCTTGCCCCTTGTCACCGATTAACTAGGCCTGTTCTGAGACTATGTGCTATGCTGCAAGAATTGAGAGCAGCACCTTCCCAAGTGGGATGGACACTGTCCCATCCTAACAGGCCAGCTTTGCCCTCAAAACTAGTCCAAATATCTATAAAGCCCACATTGTTTTCGGAGCACCACCTGGACATCACCAGCACCAGCAGTTCAGTGACCATAACCTGCTGTAAGCTACATCGCCACACCACATTGGGTTGGGGCCAGAGCATATTACAGCATCGGACATCGCCTTCGCTAATTTACACACCTCTACCATGTTACTATTGGTAAAGTCAGAGTGATGAAGGCGTATATCATTATATAACTATCTTTGAGAACCTGTGCTTGCCTAAGACCAGCTATGATTACCTGCTATGTCCGGCGCCCTGGCTCCCGGTATACACTAAACTTAAGCTGCTGGTGCCCCTAAAGGCCTAGCTAATTTCACGTGCCACAAGATAGTCACCTATAGCCAGAGCTCTTCCAGGTTTCTCAGAAGGTGCTTCACTGAGGAGAGCAAACCTGTTGGACACGTGAAGCGGAGAGGAGTGGTGCTCCTGTGGGTGAGCCTTAGCGTTAGCTTTGGCTTTGCGATTATGCCGCCGAGTCGTCACCCATTCACCCCGCTGTGAGGGCTCTAATGCCGGAGTTGGGGGATTACTAACTCCGCCTAAGGCATCCAGACTTCCCTTACAGAAACTACGCTGCCCACACTCTGCTCTGAGAACAATAAATCAGAACATTCCAGATTACTCCAGATTAGACCCACAGTGACATTCCATGCGTCTTCAGCCATGTGCATAAAGACTTGTGTTAGATGATAATGATGATGACTATGATGCTTCAAGGGGCAAGTGTCTGGTCAGGAAGAATCAATAACCAGTTATAACAATTAATTATGATTAACTAGATTTCTGCCTGGGGAACAGATATGCATTGCTGGGCTATGACTCCCACTCAGACACCACATACTCCACCCTAGGCCTCTGCCCCCTGCTTCTGTCTGGCAAATGAAGCATATGGTCCCATACCAGCCACCTAAAGGGCAGTTTTGTCTCACCTATGGACATCATACTCCTGAACATGCAGTTAATGGGAAAAGTAGAATAAGAGAAACTTAAATATAAATGCATATGATGAAAGTCAGTGGGCAGTAAGTAATTTACCATGAACTGTTTCAGTGACACAAAACACAAAGCTAAAGCAATTATGAAGGGTTTTTAGGTAGTGGTAAAGTTTCGATTAGATGGTTTCATTTCTTTAGTTTAAGATTGTTCTAGATTAGTCTCACTGGTAAGATCCTCGTCTCTCTGTTTGGTTGCCTTTCAGTCCGTAAGTTGGCCCCTAACGAGTTCCCTCACAAGCTGTATGTGCAGAACTACACGTCGGCAGTGCCAGGGACCTGTCTGGGCCTGCGCAAGTGGCTCTTCAGCATAGAGGAGCAAGAGCTTCTACAGGAAAATCCTCTAGCTCTGCATTACTGCTTCCACCAGGTCAGTTTCCACTCATCTCACTTTGTTTGTGCCTAATATGCTACTAGTTTAATAATCATGCTTACATCAATATTTTAAATATTTTCAATATATTAGAGTGCACTGGTATACGTTTTCACTCAAATGAGTTATCACTTCCCTCCTTCACCTGCAAATAAAACAGCAATTGACAAGCGGTCCCCTCCAAAAGTATTGGAATGGCAAGGCCAATTTTGGTTTTTACTATACACTGTATATTTGAGTTTGAGATCAAAAGATGCATATGAGACGACAGATCACAGCTTTCATTTCCTGATATTTACATCTAGATATTAGACAACTTAGAACATGGCACCTTTTGTTTTAATCCACCAATTTTAATCCAACACGTGACTGACAGGTGTCTCTTGTTGCCCTGGTGTCCCCTGTTAGACTGATTGTTTAAACAAATAATTGCTCTGAATGGCTTTGTTTGAGCCCTGGGTTTTGCCTGTGAAGATTGCATTTGTTGTTAAAAAGAGGGAAAATTTAAGTTCTAAGTTGTTTAACACATCTCGATGTAAATATCAGGAAATGAGAGTTGAACTCATCCAGGTGGGACAGTGGGGCAGATCCCTACCATTTATATCAGCTGGTTAACATATGTTAAACTTCATAAAGATTATTCACAGCCACATTTTCTGATTTTCTGTTGATTTCCTTCCCTTTCTAGATGCTGCACAGTCATGGTGCAGCATGCACACTGCCCTACATAACTACAATAGAGTTACTAATGCACCTAGTGGTCAAAATTGGTTACTGCAACAAGCACTACTAGAAGTCCATTGGGGCAAGGAGTGCTCTCTCTTCTCAGTGGAGGAGGAGCAGGGGACAGTTATTGGCAAGGTTGCCAGATTGGGCTAGTTTAAAATGCTCACTTCTGCCAACTTCTTCTTTTATAGCAAATAATCAGAAAAAAAATCTAATAGAAATTTCACAAAATAAGCAAAGAGTAAGTTCAGACAGTGTGTCTATGATGTACAGAACCATTTCTATTGCGAGATATAATGCACAGATTGGGAGAAGAAAAGGGGGATTATGGAGTATATAATATCCACCCAAACAAGTTTTTCTCACGTTTCTGGTTTTCTGTCAAAGGTGAATAGAGAACATTCATTAATGTGAAATACAATCTATCCGTGTATACTCAACTTGCATATGACATATATTACACAACTATATAGATAACATCAATTAGCTGCATTTATTAGGGCACCAAAATTTTGGCCACTGAAAATATTTGGCCTAAAATGGTCAAAAAATGCATATTTGGTTTTCCGGAAAAAGAAATGGTGGTCAGTGGTTTATTTCTCTCCTGTGCTGGTCAGTGCTCAGATGCGTTCAGTTGGAGCAGCAGCAGGATCAACAGGAGAACAAATGTAGGCTGTGTGGAAGCATTTCACAAGGAACATTTAGACAAGTGATTTGTAAAAGGAGTAGGTACAAAAATTTAATGGAACATTTTCAATATAGTCCCGGAACTACTCATTATTATTCTTCAGAGTTGGCAGGTCTGTAAATGTAACCAAAGTTTTGAAGAAAATGTCTGTTTTGTGTGAATGTCATGAAAAGGGCAAGAACTTTACACCACTTGATCATAGACGGTGTTAGACTGCTTCTGAATCGGCAAATTGTCATACTAAAGAGCTACAGTGGTACTGAGACCTGTGGTGGAAAAACTGGAAAACACAGAAATGTTAGAGGAAAGAGTGGCGACTGTTTTGCTATAGGTGGCATTCTGCTGCATGTGTTGGGAAGAGTCACTGCAAACCAATACCAAGTTATTCTGATTGATCACCTTGATCCATGCTGAAACATTTAGATCCTGATGGGCACGGTTTCTTCCAGGATGACAATGGCCTCATCCACAGGGCATGAGGGATCACTGGATGGTTTAACGAGTATGAAAGTGATGTAAATCATATGCTATGGCATTCACAATCTCCATCCAGGTGAACACCTATGGGAGAATTTGGACTGAAGTGCTAGTGCTCTTGATCACCATCATCAAAACTTCCAGTGAGGGAATATCTTTTGGAAGAATGATGTTCGTCTCTCAAGAACAGATCCAGAGACTTGTAGAATCTATTCCAAGACACACCGAAGCTGTTCTGCCAGGCCCCAGTGGCAGAGCACCTTACTGAGACGCGTGTTGTAGTTGTTTTGCTTTGACATTACTATAAAAAGCTATAGTGCATATGATACTTAAAATTTTTGGATTGGTGCGAGTTGCACATGTCATACTCCAGCTCAGATAAGTCCTACGTCACCACGACCAAAAGATGTACAGCCAGACACTCCCTCAAATATCTGGCAGCTTAAAACCAAGTTGATGGTAGCAAACTAGCTGGCTAATGTTAGCTGAAAGAGAGCCTGAAGAACGAAGAATACAGGTAATCAAAATATACACACTAGAAGCGACCCAGAGTGTGAATTTTTTAACTGCCGCTCTCTTATAGCTAGTTAGCTAGCTAAAGTTTGCCACTTAGCTTGGTAACGTCTGTCTCAAAGTCACATGAAGAATTCAGTAAGCTCAAACCACTGGCTTGTGCAAAAAGTGATCTGCCTGATTAGTGCATTAAGAGCTTGTCATTTGGTGAGCTGCCATTGGCCTCAGAAACGCACAGAGCCTAACCGTAACTGCTTACTAATTACTTATTACTTACTACTTATTACTTACTATTATTATCTAGTATTAGCTAAAATACAGGCTCTTTTTAAAGGAGAGAGAGTTTGCTCATTTTCTTAGTACTCAGTAACTGTAGCAGTCACGTTTATGTGCACAGTAAAGTTTTTATTCTCACTTGAGGAGAGACAATAACGCAATCACATCATTACATCCTGAGTCGCTAATGAAGCCAGTGCTATTTAAGAATCCTAACACACTCAGTCAGGGCTGTGAATGAGCAGATGCAGTTTGGGAATCAGCCCTGAATTCTCATTGAATGTGTAATGCTTGATGAGGAATGACAAAGCACAACCCGTCTTACATAATGTTCATCTGTGAGTGGCTCACAAAGTCCTACATCTAGCAGCTTTAAGAGATCTATTTTCATTTTTATTGTGCAAAGATTTAAAATGCACATAAACACAAATGATTGGAAACTGATAGATAAGTAACACTTTTCTCTCTGTCTCTGGCAATTCAGGTTCAAATCAGGCAGCAAATTGTGGAATGTTATTGATGCATCTTTTAATATTAATAATAAAATTTAATATTACATTGATAACGTGATTTTTTTTTCATGTTTTGTTTCTCTTCTTTTTTGGCATTCATCCTTCTCATTGTCTCAGGCTCAGGATGATGTGAAGAAGGGATTCATCAAAGCAGAGGATAAGTCCTATCAGCTTCAGAAGCTAGCAGAGCAGAGAAAGATGGCCACGGTAACACGATTCACCTCTGCTGGCACACTGTCCTCATATTCTTAAGAAAATAGCTTCATCATTATTAGACTATATATCAGCTATGCCCAGGAGCATATATTCAGAAACTGACAGTTATAACTTTGTGTTACAAAGTTTGATCTGACTCTAAACACCAAATGTGTGTAAATGTGTGTACTTTCTCTACTTAAATTTGTTGGAATTATTCACTTGTTGGCTTCATAGAAATCCATTTAAATCACATACTTCAGATTTCTAAATCTCTTAGAATTTAATCTTCACCAGTGTTATGATTATGCAGTCTGTATCTGTACAGTAATGATATTTAAAATAAAAACAGTGTTGATTGGATAAAAGGCTGCTAAGCTTCATAGACAATACAGTGATATTCTTTTATTCTTTTATTTCTCTCCTGCTTAGTATCTGAATTTGCTGCGCACGTGTGAGGGCTATAATGAAGTAGCGTTCCCGCATTGCTCGTGTGATTCACGGAGGAGAGGTCATGTGATCGCTGCTGTCAGCATTCACCACTTCAAACTTCACGCATGCACTGAGGATGGCACGCTAGAGGTGCGTGCAAACGGATTACACTCCCACAGCTGTATTCACAGATTTAGATGTTATTGTTAAAGTTTTTATGTATGCATTTAATCCTTCAGATTTGTCTAATGTGTGTGTGTGTGTGTGTGTGTGTGTGTGTGTGTGTGTGTGTGTGTGTGTGTGTGTGGGCTGGTGGATTGTTTTTTTTAAATTGCCCAGAACCAGGTTATAGCTTTCGAATGGTCCGAGATGCAGAGGTGGGACACGGACGAGGAGGGAATGGCTTTCTGCTTTGAATATGTACGAGGAGAGAAAAAGCCTCGCTGGGTCAAAATCTTCACTCCTTATGTAAGTGTCTCTCAAACGCATGCACACATGAGCACACACACACAATTTCAATGGTTTCAGTGTGTAAGAGACTTAAATACATTTGGTGAGCTTACATACAGTGGATAGAAAATGAATACACCCCCTTTCAAAATGTTTATATGTCATTGTCAGGTTCTGTCAGCTTGCTTCCCCTGAAAACACAGTCAGTAGTTGGTCGATGCTTACTTGGTAGATACCCATACTTTGGCAGCAGCTACAGCTAACAGTCTTTTTGGGCAGTTCTTCATAAGGCTGGTACACCTGGTTTTGGAGACTCCTCTTTAGAGAACTTTTCGACTTGGGAAAGGTTTTTGGTTGGTTTTTGCTGATGAACAGCAACCTTCGTCATCCCATAGAGTTTCAGTTGTATTTAGGTCAGGGCTTTGACTAGACCACTCCAGAACATCCACTTTGTTCCTGGCAAGCCACTCCATGGTAGCTTTGGCCTTATGCTTGGGGTCATTGTCCTGTTGGAATATGAATTTCCAACCCATTTTCAGACTTTTGCAGATTTCTTCTTCAAGGTTCTTCTCCAGAATCTCTGTTCTTGTCTACATGCATCTTCCCCTCAAGATGAGAAGCATCCCCAGAACAGTATGCTTCCACCACCATGCTTCACAGTCAGGATGGTGTTGTTTAGGTGATGGGCTGTGTTGTCATCTGACCACAAAACCTGCCAGTTTGTTGCAGAACCCTTCAGGTGTCTTTCTGCAAACTTCATACATCACTCCAGATGGACTTTTTTGGAAATGGCTTCCTTCTTGCCACCCACACATACAGGCCAAATGTGTACGATATCGTTGATATTGTTGTGTCATGCACATTTTCCTCTGTTGGCCATAAAATACTGAGGGTCCTTTTAAAGTCTTTTCATTGGGTTCCTTGTGGCCTCGTTGACCTTCTTCTCTATCACTCATCTAATTTTGATGGATGCTGAGAGTTTGGCAGAGAAGCGAGTGTTAGCATGTTCTTAATGATACCCTTGTGTAGCTGTGTTGCAAACTGAAGGGCCATATTAAACAGCCGTATGTGTTCAAACTGAAGGGCCATATTAAACAGCTGTATGTGTTCAAACTGAAGGGCCATATTAAACAGCTGTATGTGTTCAAACTGAAGGGCCATATTAAACAGCTGTATGTGTTCAAGCTGTCGAGCTAATTGCTGTGCTATTCACAGGTTTTGGAAATTTCTGTGACCTTGAGGGTATTTGGTTATTCCTGAGATTATTTAAGAGATTGGTTATTCTGAAGGGGTGTTTACTTCTTAAGCTAAGATAAGTGTTGTGTGTAGATTAGCAAGGAAAAAACTTATTCTGTTTTAATTCCAGCTTATAGCTCAACTAAATGTGAAATAGTAATAAAGGGTATATAGTATTAAATTGGTATAAAGTATTCATTTTCTCTCCACTGTATATGTTCATCATGTTTAATATAAACATGTCAGCCTTGCATATATACAGAATGTGGCAGAAATAAATCTGCAGTTTCTTGGATCAGTTCGAGAACAGAGCTTTGACAGCATGATATTATCTGTGTTAATCTCGTCAGTGAAATTGGAGACAGCGGTGCTCATTGATAAAAGGTCTTTCAATTTCATCAGTGATGAGACAAATGCTAATTTCAGGTGATTGTTAAAAGAAACTTTTTTTAAGACAATCTTTTATGACCTGTGATGCCACTCGGCACCCCATCAAAGTCCAGAAGAGTCAGGTATGTAGTATATGCTCATTAGCATAACCTGAAGTATAAAAGCTCCTGTTTCTTGTTTTAGCACAAACATAGCAGACTGGTTTGGTCTTTGATGGGGTGATGTGAGACACTTCAGCTCATAAATATGAAGTTATGTTTTATAAAGATGATTTTTTAAGGCACAAATCCAACACAGACACATTTAAATAAATACTTTTGCACATTTAGCATTCACTATTTTGAATGGATGCTTTGGAGGCATGCTCCACCGCCACTGCAAATGCCATTTATAGGCAACTGATGATTGTGTTTCCTTACCTTTAGTTTAACTACATGCATGAGTGCTTTGAGAGGATTTTCTATGAGCTCAGCTGGAGGAAAGAGGTAAGTCTGTACGGAACACAAGTTGCATTTAATCTTTGCATTTAAATGTAATTTTCATTACACTGTTTCTGTACACTTTCTGGACATGTTTAAGCTTTCTGTTTTTCTTTAAAATGGCCAAGGTGGAAGAGGAGGCCTCAGACAAAGACAACAAGAGTTGCAATGGTACGAGTCTCTCTCTCTGTCTCTCTCTCTCACACACACACACGCATACACACACACACAGACAGTATCACTTGTGTCATGTTCTCTTAGACTGAAATCACACAGTTTATCTTCATCCTCATATGTATATAAATTATTTATATAATTGAACTTATATATACAAAACTGTCAAACTTGTTTGTCACATCTGCACATCATTCAGAGCTGTTGGAAAGTCATCACCTGTCTAAACGATACCCATATTTTACATATTCTCCACTTCAGAGTACCTCCCTCCTTTGGAACAGCAGAAGGGATGGCACCACCTAGGGAAAGAAATCGCCACTTCTTAGGAAGACGTTTCTCTAGACACCAGCATAAACTGACCTGGACCACTAGAACAAAAAAAAAATAATTACTACCATGTTACCAGGGCAACAACCCAGGCTCTTCTGAGCTGCAGAGGGCTCTGTAGTCCTGCCACCATCTCCTAGGCAACTGAGAATTATTTCCAGGGTAACACACATTTCTAGCTAAATAAGGGTTGTTTTGCTACAGATGAACAGCTCATAAAAGTATTGTGGTCATGACATCAGTAGATACATCTCCTTATAAATGTACAATATGTGTAATATAAATGCAAAAAAAAATCTGCTAGCGGGTCTGGAATAGGCTCCCGTTTTCCCATTGGCCGGCCACTACTGCAGCGCAAGACACCATAAAGTGAAGAAGAGCATGTTGTCACCATTCATCATCTTTGCAGAATAGTTACCATGATTGTGTTCTGAGTCCCAAGGCCACTACATCTCAAGCCAGCAGATTTGGATTTGGACTAGTTCATTAGAAAACGTTTTACCACATTGGTTGAAAGCAGTTAAACTCAACTAGCTAATATGTAACTAAAGTAGGTTTGAGGTTTGGACATAAAGGTAGTTAAAGGTCATTTAAAAGGTGTTGCATTACATCACGAAATTGCACTAACCCCAAGGCTTAATCCTGAATAATGCTTGGAAATGTGCTTGTTGGCTAGTAGCTTCTCCTTATGAAGCGTGTGGTTAAGTTAAAGAGATGCTGGGTAAAGGCGGTACTGGCTGGAGGCTTTAAGACTGCCGTATGGGACTGAATGTCTGACAGGTAAATGCCTATTCCATACATGTTTCTACTCTTAACTGGAGATTTTGGAAAGCTGGCAATAAAAACAAACTAGGATGTTGAGTGACAGTTGTGCAGGAATGCAATAGGATATTGAGGCGCAGTGCTCTCTTCTTCCTATAGGGGGCAGCAGTGCTACACGAAACTCTGTCTCAGCTATATGAACTGTGTAAGGATGGAGGAAGAAAGTTTGAACAATTTTGCATTGTATTTAACTAATTTTCAGCTGTTTACACAGAGCCATTTTCTTTGTGTGTGTATATATGCGTGTCTGTAGAGGAGCAGACGAGTGGGAGTCTGAGTTTTATCCTTATCGAGTGGTTAAAGGAGATGTTCCACACTCTTCAGAGCAATGGTTCCCCGGGGGTTCATTAATTCACCGTGAGCAGAGAAGTGCATGCAGTCAGTTAACTATGGCAGGAGTGCAGCAAGATACTGAGAGAAAAGGACAAGGATACTATTCTAGACACAGGAGGTCTGTTTCGTTAAAGTACTGTCGCTCTGTCGATTTGCGTAGAAAACTAGAGGCAATCTGAATCTCTTAGTAACACCACTTAGTATATCGCAGGTTAATTCGGTATTTAGACATTTTCTTTCTTGATGAGTATTCCTCTCCTTCCGTCCCTCCTCCCCACTGAATGTGGGAGACTGTGCGTTCAGTGTATAAGTGGGTCAGTGTATGTTTTTGCTCCATAGTGCTTCCCTCTAACAAAAGAGAGAAAATAGGAATGAAGCCCCTCACCATTCAAATCCTACATTAGCAGATCTGAAGGACTCGTTAGCAGCCCAGTGCTAATGCAGTTATCCCTGCTATATACCCATGCGTGCACGTCTTCGTCCATTAATGTCCCACTGTTTGGCAGCATACTAAACTGAAGTAGATTTTTCATTTTAAAAAATGGAAATAATAGGCATATATTTCGCGTCACGGATGTATTGTCTGTTGTAGCCACAGGTCTCGCTGGTTCTTTTGTGGTGGTTATTGTGCATTTGTTGTAATATTAGCCAGCACTACACAAAGTAGGCTATATGTTTGTGTTCATCCAAAACATCTAAAAAAAAATTATATATATAAATATATAAACGTACCAGAATGTATTTGCAATGCAAATGGTTTCCTTTCCCCCAGGAGTAGAATTTTGCAGCTGAAATCTGATTTCCAACCCAAAAGGACCACAGCAGGCTGACAGACAGCTTGTAATTATGACATTTAAGACTAGGTTTCTAATTTTTAGATTGTATTTATGTACAAATATTTTTGTTTTGTTTTGCTCTGTTTTATTCCTCCCCTGCATGAGATGTTGGAGGGTTTTGCCAGGTGATGAGCTGGACTGAAAACGCATTTGTCTTTGGATGTTCTTCTTTGGCGTATTGCTCGTGTGTCCATGGGACAAAGCATTCACTGTAGCCTTTGACTCAAATGATTAATTTATTATTTTCCTGTTTAATCAACATTAACGAAGCCTATTTGTGATAGGCAATTGAACCGAGGCTCTTTCAGGGCTTGAATGGGAAGGGATTTAATTTATAAGTGGAAATGGGGAAACAGTGATGCTTTATTTCATATAGCTTCATAAAAAAATAACAATCACCATTGGTAAATGATAGTTTTATATCTAAAATGTATGATTTCACTAACCAATAAAAAGTTATTAAAGCTTGGTTTGGAAAAAAAATGCCATGTAGAATAAAACATGAACATGATTTTAAATAAAAGTGTCTGTTGAAAATTATTGTCTTTTTCCAGGAACGAGGATTCTGTGCTTGTTCTGCGCAGGCAGATCCACGTCTGAGTATTTCCATATTCCCAAACGTTCCTTCAGAGAGAGAGAGAAACCTATCCTGCCTTTTTTTCTGAAAGCTCCTGAAGCTGCTGATTATGCAGTCAAGATTCGACCTGTTTTGAAAGTTCTTGGCACCTTACATGGGGTGAAGGAATACCTCGTTGTAGATATAACTACACACACAGTAAGAGAGTGTGTAAAAAGCGTCTTGCGTACACAGTCCCCTCCAAAAGTATTGGAACAGCAAGGCTAGTTTTTGTTTGTTTGTTTTTGCTTTACTCTGAAGGCATTTGGGTTTGAGATCTAAAAATGAACATAAGATAAGAGATCAGAATTTCAGCTTTCATTTTCAGGACTTTCGGAAGGGACTGTAGTTCAGTGTGTGTATACGGAAGGAAGCACAGCAGCAGGGATTTCACTCACACAATTGCTCCTTGTGTACTTGGGGCCAACTTTCAACCTATGCACACACAATCACACTTGCAGTAGACCTTAGTCGCAAGGCCTTAGTATGCTACATTATATGGCCAAAAGTATGTGGACACCTGCCCATCACACCCATATGTGTTCCTTCCCCAAACGGTTGTGACAACGTTTGAAGTACACAGTTGTATAGAGCGTCTCTGTGTGCTGTAGCATTACAGTTTCCCTTCACTGGAGCTCAGAGGCCCAAACC
>CM074973.1:11672863-11689203 GCA_037577455.1 Pangasius macronema | reverse complement strand
AAAACTGTGATGAATTTACTGGTTGCACAATTGCACTATTTGTCCTTATAGTACACAATAATAGAAGGGATTTATTTTTAACTGCACTATCCGTTACACCCAGATGAGGATGAGTTCCCTTTAGAGCCTGGTTCCTCTCAAGGTTTCTTCCTCATATTGTCTCTGAGTTCTTCCTCGCCACCGTCGCCTCTGGCTCGCTCATTAGGGATAAATTCACGTATTTACAATATTTTTTTTTTATCTATTTATTTCTATAAAGCTGCTTTGTGACAATGTCCATTATTAAAAGCACTATACAAATAAAATTGAATTGAATTGAATTCTGCATACTGGAACTCTGGCAGCAAAATTTTGGTTCATAGCAATTGCAAATGTGGTAAAAATGTGTTCATGAAATTTCTGTGAGCCTTCTATCTTTAAAAAAAAGGGGTGGGGGGTGAACAATAAGAGATTCTCCTGCTCACCAAAGGAGTGGTTTATCACTTCAAAAAGGGCAAAATAACTGGCCATGATGCTGTCCATGCCAACCTTCATCACTAGGGCCTGAAAGAGAAAATAAATGGTTTTTAAAGGCATCATTACAACGTGTCAGAGAGACAGAGAGAGAGAGAGGGAGAGGTAATCTGATGTTTTCAAACAAATCACAGAACAGAGTTAAGCCCCTTTCCTCTGGTGTGAATCTCAGCCATTCGAGCACCCGTTCTGTGAACCAGAGAAAAGTCTAGCCTACAGCAATCTGGGAGAAGGTTGGAAAGTAAAAGGACACTGCTAAAAATAAGACAGCCATTGCTGTGCTCTTGACTGAACATTCTGGGTACATCAGTATTTATTTAAATGAGCTGATTTTTGACATAATTGTAACTGTTCACAGGAGAGCCGAGTTACCTGGTAGACTTGGTCAGTGGTGCTGTTTTTGCGCACTCGAACGGAAACGGTGGTCTTATCAGGCAGGGCTATTCGCAACTCCACATCGGTTACACCATTAAAGTTCTGAAACACACATACACACCGTGTGGTTTCAGTAAAAAAAAACCTCAAGAAAAGAATCCACAATTTCAACACGTTCACATACACACACATTCACACACACACACACTCACCTCATCTGACTCAGAGAGGAACTCTTGCATGATGTCACTCTCTCCAATGACCCTTACTGAACACACTAGGGACAGAAATCAGACGCCAAATTCAGAGATCAAATGTCACACATCAACATTAGCTTTATCACAAACCTCATCCACATAAAAAAAAAAGAGAGAGAGAGATGTCTCTATATATTCTACCCTTCAGTCTGTCTCTCACCTTTCTCCAAGTATTCCTCCAAGCCTCTCCTACGGGCGTCCAACTGTTGGTCAGATAGAGAGAAAGGCCATTTCCCTGGAAGTTTGGGAAACGAGTAGGATGCAAACTCTCTCTTCAGGTTCTGGTGCAGAATGGAAAATTCCCGATAGCGCTTTGAGCACAACTGTCTGCCCGATATATAGACATTATATACCTGAGAACAAGAGCGACAGAGAGAGCCAGAGAGAGAGAGGGAGAGAGAGAGAGAGAGAGGGAGAGAGAGAAAGAGATTTTTTGGCTGAGATTTTGGCCACATAGGTCATATGCCATCTCAGAGTCATCAGGTCCAGCTTCACACAGAGCTGACTGTAGGTAGGTAGACAACCAGCTGACATTAGTGAATTAAATAAACGATAAACACAATAAAACAAATTATGTAATAAAAATACACATAGTGTGAACGTTTCATTCTCCACACTGTTTAGCTAGTCAGCATGCTACATGCTGGGGGTGTTAAGTGTGTCCTTTGCTTTACCTTTTTTTTTAATTTCCACATAGCAATAATAACATTAATAATAATAACAAAATTGCTATCAAAGGTGGCAGTTAAAAAAAAAAAAACTCGAAAAACACATTTTTACTTGAATTTGCTGTATTTTTTTCATTTAAAGACAAATTGTAAGATCTTGCTCTCATGAGAAAAAGAAAGTACACCCTCCTACAATTATATGTTTTTATTTATCAGGGCTTTAAAAAAAACACAACTAGTGTTGGACGATTTTCACAATTAATTCAGTTATTTCGAATTAATGTCATAATGCGATTTTCAAAATGTTCTAATCAAGATTGCACATTTATATATGCATATTTAATTATTGATATTTAATTTAATTTAAATTAAAACATCCATAAATGCTATTTAAAAGTTTAAACCAATACGAAGGAAAAACACAGCCTTCTTAACCTGATAAACACCCCAGAAAGCCCGCGTCTCTCCCCAATACTGTGCGTTTAGATTGAGAGAAAATAAAAAATCTCAAGATAAACAGGTAGCAATTTGCCGAGGACTGAGCTCATAGCAAAGAAAGGTTCAAATAGGTTCACTTATATACTAAGTTCTGCAAAATGATGCAAACAATGTGTTTTTTTTAAACATCCTTTATTTAAAAGAACCATTGTTTGCTATAGATGAAGTGAAGTGACTTTGTGGCCAAGTGTGGTGACCCATACTGTGAATTTGTGCTCTGCATTTAACCCATACAAGTGCACACACACACCATGAACACACACACACACACACCCGTGAACACACACCCGGAGCAGTGGGCAGCCATTTTAGCTGCGGCGCCCGGGGAGNCACTCCCCCACCTACAATCCCTGCTGGACCCGAGACTCGAACCCACCACCTTCAGGTTCACCTTCAGGTTACAAGTCTGACTGCCCCTAATGATGATGATGTTACAATTCTACATTTCCAAAGTCTATTCTAATAAAATAAAAAAATTTGAAAAATTACACAATTTATTTATAATTGCATGTACGAACAAAAAAAATCATAATTGAGAATGGTTCATGAAGTTTTTTTTTGGTCAGTATCGCCCAGTCCTATGTCTACCTCTATAAAAGCAAAACTTTTGGCAGTTTGGAGCACTCAGGTGTGTGTCTACATCATACCAAGTATGCTGTTGCTCATTAACCCGGGAAGGGTTATAGGGCCATCTCCAAACAATTTGAAATTCACCATTCTACAGTGAGAAGGATTGTTTACAAATGGACAAGTTGCCACTTCTGGAGTGTCCCAGCAAATTCAGTCCAAGGTCATACCATCTGATATATATAAAGAGCTACATCATGTTACCAACAGGCCTCCGTAAGAACATTAAATGTTTATGTTCATGAAAAAGACTGAACGAGTATGGCTTTTATTGAAGAGTGGCTAGTAAAAAGCCCTTTCTCTCTAAACACAATATGGCAGCATGACTTAGGTTTCTGAACAAACACAAAAGGTCTGGAACAATATCCTTTGTAGTGATGAGACCAAAGTGGAGATGTTTGGTCATCATGCACAATGCTAACAAAACACAGCATATCACCATAAACACATCATACCAACTGTGAAGCAGTGAAGGGGTGATGATTTGGGCTTTTTTTTTCTAGCTACAGGACCTAGTTATCTTGCAGCCATTGAGACAACAATGAACTCCACTTTATACCACAATATAACACAACTGTTATTTATCTGATAAATAAAAACAGAACTGAAGGAGGGTGTACTTTCTTTTTCTCATGACTATATATAGTTCTCTTACAATATGTCTTTAAAATTAAATTGTAAAACAAATTTCACAAAAACCCCACATAAATGTGGATGTAAATCTTACAACAAATCTTTCTCCATGCTGCTCTACATGCTTGTACGTGGGGATGGAGATGGGCACAGCCTGCTTGTCACTGTAGTCATAATTAGGTGAAGCGGAGCTGTCCTCTCCAGAGTCCAGACCATCTACTTCCTGCGGTGGCACAGAGAGAACAGCGAGCACCAGCTCCTTCTCTCCTGTTCGAATTAGGTCCACCACTTGCTTATGTGTAGCACCCTCCACGCTCACACCATTCCTACAAACACACCAAGAGGGAGAAAGAGAAAATCAGACAGTGTAGGGGTTGTGGTTTTGTGTATTGTCAACGAGGATGCCAAGTTTGACCCTGGGTATTGTGTTCGCATTGCAAAAGTGCACCAACCAACGACTTACTGCTTAAACTTTCAAAATTTAATTTGATTATAGCTGCCGAAAGCACACAAATTGCATTTAAAACCGCTGACGACGGCTACCAATGGAAATTCTCATATATAAATAACACAACACTTGGCTGTAACACTCAGTTTTGTGTCAACTTTCCACTATTACTAATTCATAGCATCAGCAGAGAGAAACAGAGAGACAGTGAAAGTGAGACAGAAACTGAACAGTGATAGTGTGATTGAAGGAGAACATGAAACACCATTTGGCCAAATGAAGTCAATGTTTGCGTTCCTTCAATTCAATGGCAACTGAGAAAAAAGTCTCTTAAGGCCCTTTTGTCTGTTTTGATCAAACTCTGGTGCGCTGAGCCACTCAGTACGGTTTATTTAGGCTGGTGTGAATAACAACCAACACACTTGTGTACAGACCACGACAACCACTGTTACTAGAGGAGGTCTCAGTTTTGCTTCTGAACGAAGCCTGATGCAGTTTGATCTCAGAGAGAACACAAATGACCTCCAAGCAGGAAGTTAAACAAGCATGCTATGCGTTCGGGGCTGCTATTTCTGGCATGTGAGCCGCTAAACTGAAATGCGAGGTGGCAAAAAAACAATGAGTATCACAAGACAGCTGACTGTCTGTTGACTTTCTATTTCTTTTGTCCTTCTGGTTGACTTACATTAATGCAGTATGACATCAAATCTGACCAATAAGAAAAGCTGAACCAGACTAAGAGATGAGAAAGCACCAGACTAATAGGTGAGAAAGCATATAACAAAGCAGTACATAACAAACCATTCACATGACTTCAAAAAGCTGTTCTGAACACAGTGTATATTACAGCAGTGCTATGACTGCAATCATCACACAAGACAGCAGAAAGTCAGAAGAGCAGCCAACGGGGAGGAATCTCCAGCTGAAGACACATACACACACACACACACACACACACACACACACACACACAAAAGAATTCATTACTAAACTAAATTAAGCATTATTGTAATAACTACTGTAATAAAACTATAAAGATAAAAGAAGCTCACGTTACATTTTCCACAGTAAAACAAAATAAAAATATTTTCCTGTACACAAGCTTTACTATCAGCTCTGACATGTCGAGGCATGGACTCCACCAGACCTCTGAAGGTGAGCTGTGGTATCTGGCACCAAACGTTAGCAACAGATCCTTTAAGTCCTGTAAGTTGCAAGGTGAGGCCTCCATGGATTGGACTTGTTTGCATCCCACAGATGCTTGATTGGATTGAGATCTGGGGAATTTGGACTTGGGGAAGTCAGCACCTTGAACCCTTTGTCATGTTCCTCAAAACATTGCTGAAAAGTTTTTGCAGTGCGGCTGGGTGCATTATCCTGCTGGAAGAGGCCACTGCCATTAGATAATACCGGTGCCTTGAAGGGGTGTACTTGGTCTGCAACAATGTGTAGGTAGGTGGTACGTGTCAACGTAACATCCACATGAATTCCAGGACCCAAGGTTTCCCAGTAAAACATTGCGCAACACTGCCTCTGCCAGCTTGCCTTCTTCCCATAGTGCATCCTGATATATGCCATATCTTCCCAGGTAAGTGACACACATGCACCCGGCTGTCCACATGATGTAAAATAAAAAAAAAAAATTCATCAGGACCATGCCATCTTCTCCATGGTCCAGTTCTGATGCTCACAAACCCATTGTAGGCACTTTCAGCAGTGGACAGGGTCAGCAAGGCCACTCTGACTGGTCTCTGGCTATGAAGCCCCAAACGCAGCAAGCGATGATGCACTGTGTGTTCTGACTCCTTTCTATCAGAGCCAGCATGAACTTTTTCAGCAATTTGTGCTACAGTAGCTCTTCTGTGGGATCTGAACAGACAGGCTGGCCTTCGCTCCCCACAAGCTCCCGACAAGCCTTGGGCACCCATGACCCTGTCACCGTTCCACTGGTTGCTCTTCCTTGGACCACTTTTGGTAGGTACAAACCACTGCATGACCTGCCATTTTGGAGATGCTCTGACACAGTCGTCTAGCCATCACAATTTGTGCCTTGTCAAAGTCACTCAGATCCTTACGCTTGCCCATTTTTCCTGCTTCTAACGCATCAACTGCAAGAACTGACTGTTCACTTGCTGCCTAATATATCCCACCCCTTGATAGGTGCCAGTGTAACGAGATAATGTTATTCACTTCACATGTCAGTGGCTTTAATGTCATGGCTGAACGGTGTAAATTTTAAGTATGAATTTATCCCTAATGAACAAGCCAGAAGTCACGGTAGTGAGGAAAAACTCTCTGAGATGATATGAGGAAGAAACCTCGAGAGGAACCAGACTCAAAATTACCCATCCTCATCTGGGTGACAACAGATTGTGCGATTATAAATCATTCCCTTCTATAACTGTGTAGTATGTGGTCAAGTAGTACAACTGTGTAACCAGGAAATTCATCACAGTTTTCACATGAAGTCACACAAGAAATATGAGAAAGCATTTCAACAAACAAGCTCACTGGTTAAGACTCTGGGTTACTGATCAGAAGGTCAGGGGTTCAGGGCTGCCACTGTTGGGACCTTGAGCAAGGCCCTTAACCCTCTCAGCTCTGGGGTGCCATATTATGGCTGACCCTGCACTCTGACCCCAGCTTCCTAACAAGCTGGAACATGCAGAGAAACAATTTCACTGTACTGTAATATATATATGTAACAAATAAAGGCTTCTTCTTTTTCTTCTGCTATAAACGAAGTAATGTTGGACGTTTGGGGGACAAAGTTAGGGAGGCCAGATTAAGATGGTTTGGACATGTTCAGAGGAGGGAGAGTGANGATGCAGAAGATAGGGATAGGTGGAGAGAGATGATTCGCTGTGGAGACCCCTGAAGGGAAAAGCCGAAAGAAGAAGATAAACAAAGTAACGCCAATACTATATGTTCAGTGGAGTTTATGAGAAATAAATGTCAGCTGCTCTAATAATAGTATGCAGTCCATCACAAACAAACTGACTACTGGATTCCAACTACAGTCACAGGAAAGGAGGAGATGGGATGGTTCCTACTTGACATGAAACTGCCTTTTCCTGCAATCACGTCCGGTACAGTAGGTTTCCAAATACAGTTGGGCAAAATGAGTATAATGCTGCATTCAACTAAAGGTCATAACTCACAATGTCCCTCCTGTGACTAGGGAAAAAATCAAGAAAAATTGCTATTCCTATTCGGGCAAAACTCAACTCTGATTTCACCAAGTAATGTAAAAATCAACATGGCTGCTCATACAATCAACCATAAACAATGCAGCACTTCTCATAGACATCACTCATCACATCACTTTTCAGTGAATGACTAAATATTAAATATTACACTGATGTGACAACACACAGGTTAAAACTAAGCTTTTTCAGGTCACTCAGTGGGTATAGCATTCAGTGGGTATAGCATAGAATTACATATATGGGTGTTTCAGTTTGATTATGCTATCACTTGCCTAGTGAGAACTTTAATTGGTCTGATGTTCAAACACATTCTGGCACGATTTCTTCAATAAGAGCCTGGCTTTGAGGTGGCAGAGAAAGAAAATACAGTTGTGTAATAATTCCCCAAAGAGGGATGCAGCAATCTAATATAGAACTGTTACAGAATATGAAGCGCTGTTTCAAGTGTTACTTGTGTCCTGTTTCCTGTATGTTGTTAGTGGTAACTATTGTGCTCACTTCCTGGCCAGGGCTAGCTTGAAAAAGATTTTATCTAATTGTGACTATGCTGGTTAAATAAATCTGAAATAAATAAAAATAGAATAAGACAGACACATATTCTGATACCAAAGCCTGTATAAATAAAGGCAACCATGTTATGCATGTGAAGAAAAGTACATTACACAAACATCAGTTGGTGTCACATGGATGCAGTGAAATCAGAGAACAGTAGTCAGCAAAACAGGCAGTTTCATATTAAACCATTACTGTAAAAGGCGCCTTCACTAAACACAACCATCAAGAGAACTGAATAAGTCTGGTTGTGAATGCGACTGCTTGTGCAGCCCCCACACACTTACACACACACACGCGTGCACACACACACACTTGTGCACGCCAGCACTGTAGATGAATGAATAGGGCCTTGATAAGTGTAACAACCAAAAGCTTCCAATCTAATCTTATCTACTTCATCAGCCTACGTGTACTGAGAGACAACTCCTAACGTTTGTCACATTATCAACACACCACCGATGGCCTACAGTGCTCTGGCCAAATTCCCCTTAGACATTACTTAGCAGAACAGTTACTGTGAGCTAAGTTAATCATGAGCAATATTTTACCAACAGATTAGGTAGAAATTTGCCACATAACTAGCAAACAACTTTAAATAATATAACTGTAAGTTAATATGTTCCATTTCCTTTTCTCTTATTAAGGACACGCAACAAAGTTTATATCCTGAATACAGAAATGCTGCTACAAAACACGCAGCATCGTGAAACACTTTACAGGAAGAAACACAAACCTTACATCCAGTCTTTAACAGCACTGAGGTGAAAATCAGCATATTGTTCATTACATTTAATGCAGTTGCACTGTTTGAACACCTGAGGTCCCATTCTGTGCACAGAGGTAAAATATATAGACCGTATGGTGGTCATACATTGAATTCATGGAGAGCCTGCAAGCCCTGGATTGCAACAACCAACAGGCATCATGTGTTATACAGTTATACAACTATGTTATAACATAGTTCTGTTCAGTAGCTTTCAAACAACACCGAAGGCTGCTGAGAATGGGCATTTTAGCTGACTTTGGAGCTCTATTTCAGTTACAGAGCACATTACGTTTAAGGTCTGTGTTGTGATTCATCATATATTTTTATGGCAGAAAATACAGTCAGATCAGAAAATATAGCAAATCTGTGTAGTATCAGCCACAACAGTGATATTTAGGGGAGTTTCACATTAATAGCCTACAACTACTAGCATTGTTTGAAGATGTGAGGAGAATTAAATTTAAAAAAAAAAAAAATCTTCATATATTTAAATGTAACAAATATGAGCAGGTAACTATCCAACTATAAAAGTTTAGGATTTGCATGCTGCTTATTTCTATGAGCCAACAAGAAGGAAATGTAAGATTACATATAACATATGTACATATTACATTTAAGATTTATATATCTATTTGGACAGTGACACAATCTTCATAATTTTGCCTCTGTACAATGGATTTGAAATGGAGCGATCAAGATGTGCTTTAAGTGGAAACTTTCAGCTTTAATTCAAATGTTGCATTAACTGTTTAGGAATTATAGCCATTTTTACAGAGTCCCTCCATTTCCACAGGCTCAAAAGTAACTGGACAAACTAACAATCATAAATATAAGGATTAATTTTAATAATTGGATGCAAATACTATGCAGTCAATGACTGCCTGAAGTCTGGAGCCCATGGACATCACCAAATGCTGAGTTTCCTCCCTGGAGATGCTTTGCCAGGCCTTCACTGCAGCCGCCTTCAGCTGCTGCTTTGTGGTTCTTTCTGCCTTCAGTCTTGTCTTCAGTAAGTGAAAAGCAGCTCTGTTGGGTTGAGGTCAGGTGACTGAGTCAGCCATTTGAGGACGTTCCATTTCTTTGTCTTAAGAAGCTCTCGGGTTTCTTCCATGGTACGTTTTGGGTCATTATCCATCTGTACTGTGAAGCGTCGTCCTGTCAGTTTTGCAGTATTTAGCTGAATCTGAGCGGAAAGTAGCTCTATACACTTCAGAATTCATCCTACTACTTTTATCAGCAGTCACATCATCAATAAACACCAGTGACCCAGTTCCACTGACAGCCATACATGCCCATGCCATAACACTGCCTCCACCATGTTTGATAAATGGTGTGATATACTTTGGATATACATGAGCCTTCCTTTCCTTCTCCATACTCTCCTCTTCCCATCATTCTGGTACAGACTAACCTCGGTTTCATCAGTCCAAAGAATCTTGTTCCAGAACTGGGCAGGATTTTTTTTTAGATGTATTCTAGCAAGGTCTAATCTGGCCTTTCTGTTCTTGAGTGTTACCAGTGGTTTGTATCTTGATATAAACCGTCTATATGAAACTGCCAATAGTCAATTGTCCAATTACTTTTGAGCCTGTGAAAGTAGAGGGGCTCTGTAAAAAATGGCTGTAACTCCTAAACAGTTCATGCATCCTGACTGCTTCATTTCAAACCCATTGTGGTGGTGTACAGAGGCAAAATTACACAAATTGTGTCACTGTCCGAATACTCACAGACCCAACTGTAAACTTAGAACAAAATACAAAAAAAATAGTTTGGGAGATATTCGAGTTTTAATTTTGTAGTCCATCACTTCTGGGGGAAAAAAATAAAGAAAAATGTATGATTCATAACTTCCAGCTGCGATTGTCCAATTAAATGCTCTCTAGACCTGTACATGTCCCACCCCCAGAGGCAGATCACGCTCTACAGTAGCAGCTTGTTAGCCATAAACACGGTTCGTTGGTGCATTTTCTAACCATTGCTTGGTTGAGGAAATAAAGGGTTGGAGTTTATTTGTTTTGAATAGGGTGGAATTCGTATGAGATCATGAATTTGACAGGCTCAATTTGGAGGTGGTTTCCCAAATTGGGGTTCTTCAATGCTGGAAATGAAGAGCGAGAACATGATTCCATTAGTGCTTCTCCTTCTCCATCAATAAGAGCACGTAAAAGGCTCTCGTTAATCTCTTCACTGTTCTCTATATTTAGCTAAAGCCATGACAGAGTTGTTTACATTCGATGTGCTGTATCTCGAACGCTGTTGCCCGTTGTGTGATGAACGCGAGGTCACACTGACTTCCTGTTTTACAAGGAAATGTCTCAACGTACAGAATAAAATCACAGCTAAGAAGCTATTTCATGGGGACAGCAGACACACGCTCACAGCCATTATTAAAGTCATTACAAAACACATTGCTTTGAAACTACAGAACGAAATGCATCCTGGCGACGCACTAAGGTTGTTTATTTTATTTTCCGTCTATTCAGAGGTGAGCACTGAATAAGAAGGTCGGGTAGTGGCGTCTCTACGTTACAGGAATCTCAGCAGCCTGTATTTAGTAAACTTCCTCATATTTGCTGCAGGTAGAGGAGTAATTTCACAAACTGAATATATACTTTGTTGACCTTCAGTTTAATGAAGCACTGGAATTTAACATTCGGGTTTGACTGAAGCAGACATCTGCGCGTAGTTGTTTTGAAAGTCTCATGTGTGAAAGAGGATATGAATATCAAAAAGGGGAAATTTAACAAACCTCAACGCTCAGTTGAAAAGTGTGTAGGTTTAAAAGACTGAACAAAAAAAAAACAACCAGATCACATCATACCTGCAGACGAGGGGATTTTGTCTACAGGTAAAAACGTCAATCAAATGTGGTGAAACCAGAAAATATCGGTGTGATGATGTTTTTTTTAAAGGTACAATACATATCAGCATTTTCAGAAGCAAATAAAAAAGTCACACCAATATTTTAAAAGGCAAAATAGTGACTTTAAAAGTATAAAAGTATAACTTCCATATCCACATGTATTTATACCGTGCTATAAAGTGGGAAGCTGCTTGTGGTGAAACTGCAATCCATGATTAATTAAACCTGTTGGATAAACAGGAAATGTAAATTTAATCACCCCTGATGTCTCTCTCTCTCTCTCTCTGTGTGTGTGTGTGTGTGTGTGTGTGTGTGTAGAGAGAGAGAGAGAGAGAGAGAGAGAGAAGACCTGAATATTTACAGTTCATTTTGGTTATATTGAGATCCTAGTTAGTTAGTTAGTTAGTTAGTTAGTTTAATCGGCTACAGAAGATCAGAAAGCACAGTTATGTAATGAAGTAACTAATCAGAAGTACATTAAGTACATGACTTATCGAGTGCAGGATTCTCACCACCACCGCTCATGACTGAACCATGTTTTAGAGTTAGTGGTTTATCCTCCTAGCTAAGCAGATCTCTTGATTTAAACTGACCTTCTGGCTGAGCTCATATTTAAGCAGATATGTTGGGTTTGCGTTAATAAGAGCAGCGGAGTGCTCCAGCTAGCTACCCTGTGCTGTGCTGTGGTGAGGAATGTGTGTCAGGTCTGGAGAGCAGTGCCACAACGCTGCCCGAGGGCTTCTGTTAGCGCCATAATGAAGTGAAATACTCAATCAGACTGCACGTACACCTCCAGGATCCTGTCTCCTTTAGAGATCCCGGCTCGGTCCGCCGCTCCGCCGGGTAACACGGCGCTGACGTGCTGCAGAGGCGCGTACAGCTCGCCGTTAATGCTGCGCAGCTGGCCGCCTTCGCTCACCTGACCGCGGACGTTAAAACCGTAGCCCGACTCCGACTTAATAATCCGAACGATGCGTGGTCCCGCCGTTACCGTCTGACCCCCGGAGCCGTTTCGAGACGCCGCGGGTAGCGGTACCGGGCACGAATCTGGAGCGCCACGAATCTCGTCTCCCTCGACGTCCGCCATGTTCAGCCGGCGCGCCGCCGTGACTGGAGCGCGCGTGCGAAACGAGCTGAGCTACAAAGCTGCATTCGACTTCCGACTCGGAAAAAAAAAAAAAAGAAGACGTCACCTCAAGTCGGAAATCCTACTCGGGAACTCGGGACGGTCACCTTCACCCCCGAGTTCAGCAAGTGACATCAAATCAACATGGCGGCTCACAGCATGAACAGTAAACACAGCAGCGCTTCTTACTTTAAATGAGTTACACTGAATACACAGGCATTAGCTTTAGATCACTCACCACCCATCAGCGTGACCGTCCACAGCACTGACAATACAGCGGTACAGTGAAGAGGGAAAACATACTATACTATCACTGGGCATGAGACACAATATGGCCGACTAGAATATCATGATATTGGTGAGATGAATTGTGCTTTGTGATATCTGGCCCGCATGAAACCGCCCACGGTACACTATTGCTCAACATTTTACAACTATTTTCACACTTTTAACACCAGACTTTTAACACTGGGTTAAAATCAACACCTGTGTCGGCACTTGATGTAAGTCATGGTCACCCCTGAAACCATGCAGCAGCACAGTGTTGTAAACAGAAACCGATTTCGGACGGATGAAGAAATACCCAAAATCATAACTGCTTTTCTTATTGGTGCAATTAAACTGGTAAATGTGATGTGTTTGTGCATTTAATGTTAATGTCAGTGGTGCAGTGGACACACTCTGGGCAAGCGCTATAGTCCCCAGTGTCCACCTGATAGGGACACGCCTAGACAGAACCCCCAGAATCCTACACAGAGGGCACTTACTGAAGGTTGTTCCCTTTTGGTTGGAGCTGCTATAGTAAAGTGGACTCCATAGTGCAAAACAGGAGGTTTTACTCCCCTTTTCTCACCTCCTCACCTGAGCCAGTCCTCAACAACCAGCATCAGTGCCTAGCTCCTGCTGGAATGTCTCATCTGCGATGTTAAGGAGCTCATTACTGAGTTCACTTTGAGTCTGAGTGCTGTGGAGTGACAGAGGAAGGTGGATGTGTGCGAGAGGAAGGTGGATGTGTGAGAGAGGAAGGTGGATGTGTTCTGGATGGCTTGGACTTTGGAAAGAGCACACAGAAGCCAGTTGTACACAGCAACATCCTAACACCAGTGACCATTAGAGGAGACAAGGCCACCTGTATGCACCTTCTGAAAGATAGGACCTTAAACTGGAATGCTTGACCTTGTAAGGCAAACCTTAAGAAAATGCGTCAACAGGAAAATAAAGTAAGCATCATACATCTCCAAGCCTGCACGCCTTGAACATCTGTCAAACTGAAACAGCTGTCTTTCTTTTGAACAAGAAAAGAGACCTTTGTTTGGGAAAACCCCTTTCTCTTTCTTTTGGAAAGTCAGTGCCTTCATGCATGAAGAAAGGTCTAGAATGAAATGGTTGGCTGTGTTTGGTGGGATGAACGTGACTGGGCCTGATCCAGAGCCCTGAACTTAACCCCATCCTACACCACTGGGATGAACTGGAATCAATAGTACATACCCACCTTTACAAATCTCTCCTTCTATAAAACTATAGAAAGGTTTTCACTAAAATATAACTTTGACCTCAGAGGTTTATCTCTTAAACACTTATGAAGACGTTAGTGATTTATTTTTATAAAACGTTACTTTTATAATTGCTTCTCAGAGGTTGAATTAAATCATGTCTAGCAGGAAACACTTAAGCTTACCTGGCCATTGATTTAATCTTCTATTGCCTAAAGATTGCCTGAAGGGCAGTTAAGAAAACAATCCATTAAATTAATTTATTATACAATTCATCAGAGAACTCAAACATGTAAAATATAACATCCGCTCAGAAAAACAACGCAGGAATGGAGAGGGCTCACACTTGCTACATTTTTTAAATTGACTTCTTCTTCTTCTTCTTCTTCTTCTTCTTCTTCTTCTTCTTCTTCTTCTTCTTCTTCTTTTCAGCTTTTCCTTTCAGGGGTGGCCACAGCGAATCATCACTCTCCACCTATCCCTATCTTCTGCATCCTCAACACTACATTTTTTAAATGGACAGTGGAGCATAATTGTTAGGTGTTGTGTTTTAATCCATGTGTTCAGCTTCTTGATGGCTGCCATTCTGTTGTCAGCCACATTAACACCGCCGTGTCCTTTGGTTTGATTTTTTTGGTTGATGTCATATCATTTTTTGTCATTTTTGTCAAGAGTGACAGTGTGACTGATTTTGCTTTTTACACAGGAAACACAAAAAAATGTGAAGGGAAGGGAATAAATGTCTATTGATACAGGAAGCAACAGAAAGGTGAGGTACATTTCTTGAATGTAGGTGCTGCATGTTAAACTTACTGTCCAGGTTTCATTAGAATATCAGTTAATCAGTAATTAAGCACAGTGGGAAACCTCGTCTGAATACTGTGCCAATTTGCGTAACTCTTGAACTTGAGTCGCCATCTCCTATATATATCCATCTCCTCTTGTGCCTGATAACACACCGTGTGTGACACCTTGAACTCTTTTAACTTCATCTGCTAAAGTTTGTACTCTATAGAAGGGGTTTATAGCTTCATGAACATTATTTATAGGCCTACTTTTTTTTTTTTACCTAAATTTTTAATTATTGAAGTTTGGATCTAGTCAGACTAACAGAATAATCAGAATAATAACTCAGTAGTAAATATAATAACTTTAATCAGTTCAGTTCAGTTCAGTTTTATTTGTATAGCGCTTTTAACAATGGACATTGTCGCAAAGCAGCTTTACAGAAACAAATGGATTAACAAAATGTATATTATAAATACTTAAATTTATCAGTTTAATAATGGTGTGTGATGATTTTCACTTCAACGACCCTGCAGGTCCCCATTTTGTCTCTCTGTTTTTGCTCCACTGGCATGTTTGAATGCACACTGGCATTACTTCAGAGCAGCAAACTCCGTGTCTCATGTTCATTATTAAAAATATTTGGAATTTAGGTTTATACCAGTTTGTAAGCTCTGTAATAGTAAAATGATCAAAGTGTTAAACTTGTTATTGGAAGGGTAGCTTTCTTCTCTCCCATTACGATATCAAAGCAACACTATCATGAATCGTCTTTTACCTTACATAAACTGAAGATGCAAGCGAGCGCTCTCCTCCAAGCCTGTCCTGGAAGCACCTGTACCCTTCCACACTGGTGTGTTTTTAATGTGGAGAATTACCTAGATTTTGTGTTTGAGTTTTACACTCGTCAAAGCAATCTGCTGACATGAGCTTAAAGAGTACTTTCAGGTCAATACGTTTACGTACTGCCTTTAATTAGTGTATGGCTTGTGTAATAAAAAAGTGTGTTTCAAATTATTCTCCAGAGTAAAATTTAAAACGTGTCATAATCCAATTCAAATACACAACTAGTACCTGGACTATATGAGGAGTATATAAAGTAGTCGTGAAACATCTGCTGTTAGAAGTGCCATGCAAACAAAATGGAATAGAATTGAGTAGAGTATAATTGAGTACAGCTGAGATAAACTGAATTTTCTGACAGCAAGCGTAATGGCTCAAACCATTTTGGCTATATTAGTTCAGTAGTAAGATTTAATGTTTTTCACCAGCCATTGTAGGTTCTTGCTGTTCTTGCAGTGATGAGTGTAATGGTGGTCTGCCAGTGCCCCAGAGTTTTACTGTAGAAAGGTGGAGAGTGTGGAGTAATTGTAGGAAAGGTTATCTCAAAAGAGATCCACAGATCATCATATTCTTTCTTCATTAATTGTGTTTTTCATCTAAATTGCTAGAAACACATGACACAGGCAATACATTTGGGAACTGCAATCCTGTTTTTCATTATGAGTAACTTCTTCTTCTTT
>CM074973.1:11641559-11652021 GCA_037577455.1 Pangasius macronema | reverse complement strand
ACTACCTCCACCATGCTTGACCGATGAGCTTGCATGTCGTTGATCATGAGCAGATCCTTTCTTTCTCCACACTTTGGTCTTGCCATCACTTTGCCAGAGGTTAATCTTGGTTCCACAACTTTTGTGGCTCATCTCTGTATTTCTTTCTGATTCTTACTGCTGATGAGAGGTTTGTATCCTGTGGTGTGGCCTCTATATTTCTGCTCTTGAAGTCTTCTAAGAAACGTGGCTTGTGATACCTTCACCCCTGCCATGTGGAGGATGTTGATGTCACTGACTGTTGGTTTTGGGTTTTTCTTTTTTTTTGTCATCAACTGCTATCGTTTTCCTTGGCCGACCCGTTCAATGTCTGGTTGTTGGTACACCAGTGGTTTCTTTCTTTTTCAGGGCATCCCAAATTGTTGTATTGGCTACGCCCAACGCTTGTGCAATGGCTCTGATCAATTTTCCCTCTTTTCCCAGCTTCAGAATGGCTTGCTTTTCTATGACAGCTCTCTGGTCTTCATGTTGGTTTATTTTTTTTAATAAACGAGCGTTTTTTTTTTTGATCACTTGAAAAATTGGATGAGTTCAAAACAAAAGGTGCCATGTTAGTTTTTTTTTTTAAACAAACCTATGTTCTAAGTTGTTTAACAGATCAGAAAAGGAAAGCTGAAATTAAGATCTATCATCTCATTCATCTTAGGGTCTCAAACCCAAGCATCTTCAGTGTATAGCAAAAACAAAAGAATTGGCCTTGCTGTTTCACTACTTTTGGATGGGGCTGTGTATGTTTATTTATTTATTTATCCTTTCTTATGCCCCCCCCTTCTCTGTTGCTCTCTCCCCATTTGTCTGATAAAGGTCGGTGTTGGTCTGGAGTCAAAGCTTCAGGAATGGTTCCATCTGCCACAAGACATGGCCAGCCCACGGTGAGAAATCAAAGATTCAGATTTTGAATTTGTGCGTAACGGCTGGTTCATACTTCTGAATTAAAGCACATGTTCTGTGTATTATGGAGAAGTGTAGTGCACAGAGGTGCACAGCTGGACCTTTAAAACCCTTACCGTGTGTCTGGTGGGTTGCGTGTCATCCAGTCTTAAGGCAAACGCTTAGAGGTAGGGAGGTGTGTCGTCCCAACATCCCTTTCCAGAGTAATATTACCAATATAATCCTTTAATCTGACTATAAACAGGACATCGCTCAGAAGCAGGGCTATAATGAGCACTAAAGCATCCAAAATGTGTTGATGTGCAGCGAAAGTGAGAGAAGAGTCTATCCCTGGCTATTCCACATAGTAGTGCTGTATCAGTGTATCAGTGTATTAGTATTATCTCATCCACTTTGCTTCTTCTCCATTCATTCTTTGGTGAAACGGAGACTTTGGTTTAGTTGATCAGTTTCTGCCCCCTAGTGGACACATTCTCATTATACGTAAGCGAGAAGTCAGATACCTTGGTCTATCACCTTAGTTCCAGCTGTGGTTTCTCCACGTTCAAAACATTTGCATGATAGTAATTGCTTTTGCTGACTTTTTGTAAAACTTTACGCTTATAATATGTTGTACTTTTGGATGGAAACCTGTAGAAGAAATCAGAAAAACAAACAAACAAACAAACAAATAAATAAAAGACAATCAGCAAACCGTTTCTCTATCTGTTTAGGTATGATCCTGACAGTGGCCATGACAGTGGGGCAGAAGATTCTTCAGACTCACTGCCCCCTTTCACCTTCCTCACAATGGGCATGGGTAAGATCTACCTGCCCGCCTCTGCCAACGCCCACCACGGAACAGCCAATCACAGGGACATCTCTAACGGCAACAGCCCCTCCTCGCCGACCGGTGTCACTTATCCTCTTCCTCCAAGGCTGGGTGTGTGTCTGGACTTCGAGAAGAGCCGGGTCACCTTTTATGATGCCCATTCTCTGCGCCCGCTCTGGGAGGGTCCAGTCGACTGCTCTGCTCCCGTCTGTCCCGCCTTCTGCTTTATTGGAGGAGGGGCTTTGCAGCTGCAGGAGCTGGTGGCGAATCGAAACGCAGATCAGACGCCTGTCAGAAGAGTCACCATCCAATCCCGTGTCACTAAACTGAGCTGAGGTGGTTATATCTCAGTAACACCAGGCTAAATTAGGTTTTACTTACTAAATCTTACTAAATTTGGTTTTATATTTCATACCTAAAAAGAAATCATTTTTAATTGCACTGAATATGCACTTCCTATCAACTTTATGATTGTTATTATTATTTATTTATTTGCTTGTTTTACACTATTTTTGATAGGGCTTTATTGCTTTACACTGCTTGTGAATTAATGTAAAAAAAAATCATGAATGATCATGAATCTTGTGGCCTATAACTTCTATATCTATATCTATATGTAACTATAGCTGTAAATAGATTTCCTGCCTCTACTCTCTATCTGTACACCTCAAGGTTTTTGATATTAACTCACCGGTGTAATCTAAAGAGGTTTCTACCTTTAATCTTGTTACAAAGCTCACATAACGTGACCCGAGTGTTAGAAATCTCTCCATCATTCCAGCGACTCTGTGAGCCAGACTCTGTTTTGCTCTCGTCATCTGTAATCCCGTTGCGAGCGGGTGTGTGGTACTGGCTGCAGAATCGGCAGAGTTACTAGTTCATGTGTATCTAAGAGAGGAAGAAGCTGGGCTGTAAATATTAACTGGCTACATGAAACCGTCGCAGGTCATCGAGATCTTCATGCGCTATCGTCCTTTAATTTGCTGTGTAGAAAGATCTTCATTTCTTTTCAGTGACAAGAATGAAGTAGTAACATTCTGGTTACAGAGATAATGCTGAACCTTATACTGTATATCCACAAATACGCGATGGATGTGTGAGAGTACAATGTGGGTATGCTGAGGAAAGGTGTGTGTGTGTGTGTGTGTGTGTGTGTGCATATCCTTGCTCTTTTATGCAATTTCTAGCTTGTAGAACACATTTTTAACAGATGGACAGCGAGCTTGATTTTAGCGTAGGCGTTAAGCTGTGCTTCTTTCAAATGGCGTATACCTTTAAGAATGAAACGATGTAGACATCAGCTGCTGGCGGAGTATTAATCAGATTTCAACAAAGAAATGTTGAAAATGTGGAATAAAGACTAAGTCTGTAACGCTGCTTGAGTGCTTGTGTTTATGGCAGCGAAGGTGAAGTGTGCACTACGATGTGCTGAACAGTAGGGGGCGGCAGAATACCAAGCTGTAATATAATATACACACTATTATAACTTCCTAATTCTCTCCCTAATCCTTTACCTGACTTTTCACTAATCTATCTATCTATCTATCTATATATATATATAATGCATTTAACAGGCTAATACGGGCTTTTTTGAATATGCACAGGTAATAAAAGATTTATTTTTTGGATTAGACATGTCATAACTGCACAAACAGTGGAAGTGCACTGAGCTTGTAGAATATTTAATTAGACTAACTAGACTTTTTATAAAATATACCTTAGATGCATAGATGATATGAACAGGATTAAATCTAGGGGAGATCATTTAGAGATCATTCAGACCTGCACTTCCTGTCATGGGATAAAAGAAAGTACACCCTCCTTCAGTTCTATGCTTTTATTTTTCAGGGCCTAAATAACAAATATGTGAGCCTCACCAACTTCAAAGCAAATAACAACAAAAAAAGCATCTGTCCTACTTCAACACTCGTTAAGTGATTAGTAATTAGAGTAATTAGCAGCCAGGTGTTACTAATGAGATGCACAGGATTAGTTAATCGTCAGTGAGTGTGAGTACTTCTCTGAAAGCGGAAGTGTTGGCAGGTTGGGTTTCTGGAGCACTCAGGTGTGTGTCCACATCATGCCAAGAAGAAAGGACATCAGCCTTGATCCCGGAGAAGCAGTTGCTGCAGTTTTGTCTACCTCTACCTGAGGTTATTTGTTTCTCGACCGCACTGTTGTTATTTAGGCCCTGAGAAATAAAAACACAGAACATAGCGCATTAATGTTTAAAAATGAAACCTGTATTTTTACCCTTGGGTATCCTGGGTCTTCAGTTCTGAGAGCGAGGAATCTCTATGCAGATGATTTTTTTCTTCTTGCTGCTTTAAAAAATTGCGTATGTGAACCAGCATGTGTCTTTAATTGCTGCCATCTTGAGCGGTATGTTTGGGTTCAAGCAGACCTTAAGAGAAAACACAAATGAGCAGTGTATTTTTCCCCTGTGAATCATTACGCAATTTTTAAAAAGTATTTGACATCAAAAGTGAAGTCAGAACAAGACAACATGTAGCGTGGCTCTTACTGAAATCACATCGGAATCTGGTGAAATGGGACTGTGGTGGATTAATCATTCCCCTCCCCAAAAAAAGGTTTGCAGATGTTGTCTCTCATTCTTCTATCCCTCATTCTTAACTTCCCCTGCATTTGAGCTGGCTGCGCTCGTGTCCTTCACTCCATATCCATCTGCTTTTTAAAGACTCCTCCTTCACCTGGCTCACATCAGTCCACCTCATGGTCACATTGATTCCATCTCCTCTCTTCTGCCACCTTTCCTGGCCCTCCTTCCCTCATCCCATAACCTTTGGCTCTCTCTGTTCCCGGTTCCCTCACAAAAATCTGCAACAGATTGCGTTTAGGCAGACTGAAGGTATGTAGCCACAACACCACATGTACTGCTAGCCTCTAATCTCAGCAGGAAGCCTTTCCCACATTCAGGGGGGAGAGAAGATGTCTAAATACAGCAGGTTTGCCTCTGCTTAACCTTCGACAGTTATCATTTGATAAGTCGAGCCCTTTTCCTGAAGCCCCACTCTTTGCTTGGGGTGTTATGTGATCCACTGATGTGACATGATTAAGGCCAGGTTTGTACATTTTGTTGTCCATCACTACCCATGTTAAGTTGTACTGTAGGGTAATGCTTTCTCTCCTTTGACCCTTGACTATAGTTTTAGTGAGTCTGAGTAAATAATATCAGTATTGGTCAGTGATGGGGAAATGCTTAGTGACAGATGTTTAGTCAAGTTCATCATGATGAGCTTCAGTCTTGAGTTTTTGTTTGACATTTCTATCCCGGATAACTACACCATGATGTTATATCAGTAACGGTTTTTAAAATCCTTGACACAGGAAGATATGGTCTGCCATTTTGATGTTACTGTATTCACAGTATTCCTGCTAACACCGGGAGCGCGAGGTGGAGAATTCACCTCACATGAGACGCCAGTTCAGCGCAATGCATGGAAAGATGTAATGCTTCTACATCAAATAATACCCCTAATCATAATGTCTAACAGTCGTTAGTAGCCTAAAGATGTTTTCAGACAATTAGTTGAAAGGTTTGGGTAAGAGGATTGGGAGAAGCCTTTATTCTGCCCTTCCCCATGAAACAGATAAACACTGCCAGTAATACTGTCCCATATGGACTAACAACATTCCATAATGCCATTAACTGTTTCAACTGTTAACGCTATTAAAGCTTTTGAGGAATAACAAATAATAAGATACAGTTTATTTCTCCAAGACTGAAGAATGTAGTTTTATAAATGTATACCTTTCTGACACACACACGACCTTAGAATATAGGGGGATAAAATGGAGGTAAACTTCTGATGTGTTTAAACATTTCAGCTGATCACGAGAGGCTTATAAAACACACATCGAGTGCCCGCTCGTTGCATACACATCTATTCAGTTCACTCAAATGAAAGAAGGTATCTGATGGTTACAGCTATAAAATCCTTATTTATGACTTTACGACTTTTTTCCAAATGATGTTTTCGGCTCAGCTTAGACTGTGCTGTTCAGAAAGGTGTCTGAGAATCTCTGTTTAGTCTGACTTTATAAAGATGATGGCCAAGTATAACACACTACGGTTCTGTTTTTCTAAAACACCTGTTTAGTACTCCATCAGGTTAGACCTGCAGCTCTCTCCTCAACGTCCAGAACGCCTGTTCTGTTCAGTGCTTAGCCATAAGCGTCCCGTCAATTCACTGCTCTTTCTACACGTATATGATTCTATATCTAATAATCAAATAAACAATATTTATGGAAACGCTTTCACATGGTTAGGGATTCTCCTAATGGCCTGTAGGTAAAGGTCATGTGACCGGCTAAAATATCCTTTTTGTTTCATATTAACAACGAATTGTCAAGTTACACACATGTTTAAAAACCATTGCTAAATAAAATTGCAACAGACATTAAGGAATGTGCACTGTATGGCCAAAAGTATGTGCACCCTATGCTTGTTGAACATCCCATTACATATCCACTCTTCTGGGAAGCTTTCCACTAGATGTTGGAGCGAGGCTGTGGGGATTTAGTGAGCGATTAGTGAGATCAGGCGCTGATGTTGGTGAGGAGGTCTGGGGTTCAGTCGGTGTTCCAGTTCATCCCAAAGGTGTTNAGCAGGTTTGGGCCTCTGAGCTCCAGTGAAGGGAAACTGTAAAGCTACAGCACACAGAGACGCTCTATACAACTGTGGCAACAGTTTGGGGAAGAACTACAGATGGGTGTGATGGTCATATAGTGCTTTCTATCCAGACAGACTTCCAGATATGGATAGTATGTGCAACGTATCCAAATATGATGATGATGATGATTAGGCGGTGTAACATTCCATACTCACTGTTTCTCCTAAGAATGAGCAGAGAAGCAGTTCAGCAATCTGTTATATAAACAATCATTCTGAATCATCGTCTGAGAGAAGACAACGCCACCTTCCAGCTCCACACGCTTCACCATATCGCACATATTCATACTTTCTCCTAAAATGTCTTTAAAAAGCCAGTGTAAAAACTGATTTCTTCTAAGCAGCATTCCTTCCACCAAATATAACCTGGTCTGAGCACTGAGTTATCCACCTGACATACGCATTATGAAGCACGGGATGAGTGTTGAGCATAAGCACACTAATAGAGTGATAACAGTAAAATATTAGTCAGGTTCAATACTCTGTAAAAAGAGGCCACCTTTTTGTTTTAAATCAAATGGCCATTCAGTGTTTATTGTTAGTTATGAAGGGAAAATGTACAGTACTTTAATCCTTTGTAATTTATCACCAGTAATGAAATTTGATGATAGTTTCTGTTAAATACATTTTTCTCACACAAAGATCTTCAACACTAAAAGCTATGAAATCTGTACATGCATGACTGAAAATGGAATTAATGGACTGTACGTATTTTCCTTACATTGTCATTTGCCACCAAATAATTAACAAGAAATAAATTGTACTGAGTGGCCATTTGATTGAAAACAAAAGGGTGATGTCTGACTTTTGCAACATACTGCATCTCTTATTTGAAGAGAAATCCCTTTTTTGCGATTTCATCACTCCTAGCAGGTGAAACAACAAGTCAGAGTTGGCTTTTGCTGCTGATCAGTTTGAGTGATTTATAGGCTTTTGAACCGGGAACTCGGTGCAGTTCAGCACAACAAGCTTGAATGTGTTGCAATGAGCGTGTAAAAGAAAGAAGGGATAGTGTAATGCAGTAAGAAAAAGCCTGGTGAACAGATACAAGGAAATGGCGCGTTGTTTGTGTCTTTTATGCAGCTCAGTGTGTATTTTCGGGACATTTTAGTCACTCCTCAAACACGCTGCTCTGGATCACGACGACTGTAAAAATTCCAGGTCGTGGACAAAGTGAAAAAAAAAGCAAAGCCGGGCAGGACGCAGAGTCAACTGGAGGTTTGTAAAGACACACGTTTGCTGGAATGTTCTATCTGGGCCAGCTGTGCACACATTACTGCGCTGAGGTAGAGGGAGAGAAAGAGAGACAGAGACGAGAGAAAGAGAGACAAAGGAAGATTTATAGCAACGTAGCTGAAGCTTAAAGGCTTGGATTTTTGAGAATAAACATCTCAAGCCTTGTTATAATTATTATCATTATTATTATTCCTGATAATAATAGTAATAATAATGTCTCCTTGATACAGTTATGCCACCAACAGCTACACTTAACCGACAGCTTGAGAAGGAGAACCCAAGAGGAAAAAAGAGGAGGAGAAACTTTAAAAGATAAATGAGAAAAGGTGAGGGCTGGACAGGAAAACTGATACAGAAAAAAAACTGGGAGGACAGAGATGGATAGACTGACAGAGAAAGAAAGATAAAGGTGAAGAAAAACACAAGGCAGATGAAGACAGTGATTAAAAAAAAAAAAGGTTGCAAAGGTCAGAAGAATTGACCTCTGGGTGGGAGAATGAGAAAGAGAGAAGGAGAGAAGGAGAGAAGGAGTTCACAGCCAACACATGCTGCTGCTTTACGTGCCACGCCTGTAGGGGACAAAGGGCAAAGGTTGGCAGGTGCCACAGGGATCGAGAGAGAAAGGAGCACCGAGGTCAGGAAGAAAATATCACAGAATGTCCGAACACATTAAGCGTGTCTGCGCCAGTACGCTACAGGGCTGTCTTACTGCTGTAACACACAAAATGTTCAAAACACAACACAAAGCCTTCTAATGATCACTATAGTGCTCTGTATACTCTTTGGTTTTATCATGTGAATGGCATGGATTCACACAGAAACTGGAATTTGTCATCTGGAATTAATCAGGATGAAATAATGCATTTGAGAATTCTTTTGCATAAAAACCAATATTGCAAAACTGCAAATGCCAATTCTGCTGTAATGAGAACAAGACAGTCTCCCTGATTCTCTATCACAACACAGCATATACTCTTATACCACCCTGTGGCTGAATTCTCGATTCTGATTGGTCAGAAGGCATGACTCATGTCTTGGAGATTAGCTCCGGCTGTAAGGTGAACGACATGTTAATATTAACGCACTTGTTCTAGGTTATTGTTTCTATAGTAACAGCTCATACACAGGGACTTGTATGGTGGATGATCCAAAAGTGTTGTTTAACAAAGAAAAACATATAATTGTTGATGTGGTGACTTTTATTTTGTTTTTGTCAGGAGACTTTTATTGAACATTTATGGAAGGAGTCTCAGTTACAAGGACTTTGTAACAGTCGTGGTGCTTTGCAAAGTTTCCCAAGCTCAGGAAAGTCTTCAGGAGAGAGGATATGCTTTCTGGTTTCTCAGTAAAATGACAAACTGGGTTTTCTGAGAGAGAGAGAGAGAGAGATGTGAGGGAAGTCATGTTTCTCATTTGATGTCAATAACAGGTAACACGAAGTTAGCAACAGGAACTAACTTGTCTCTCAGATGTTCCACAGCATCAAATCTTAATTATACCAGTTAAAATGTGTGACGTGGGATTCATTAATAAACATCATAAACGTTAGCAAATAGCTGTGGGACAAGTGGGATAACACACTCAAGACTATGTGGTTATACAAGATAGATAATCGGCACTAATCACATGACCCCCCAAAGGTAGATAATTTTGTATAACCACACGGTCCGTTGTGTTGATACGTATCTCCTCCGGTTTAAAAAAAAAAAAAACTAACTGCCGCAGAGATGTCCTCATGATCTCTGATAACTGTTTTGTGTGCGTGTGTGTGTGTGTGTGTGTGTGTGTGTGTGTGTGTGTGTGTGTGTGTGTGTGTGTGGAGGAATGCACTAAGCATAAAATTCTATTTTATGTCATGGACAGTGAAGAAAGCACTTCACTGCATGTGGTACTGTGTATGGTTGTGTGTACGATTTGAGTTTGCATTTGAACCTCAGTTCTTCTGCTAAAGAGCAACAATTCTGGTTAATTTACTCCATTCAGCCACAGAGAGGAAAGACCACACAGACATTTCTGCTCAACTCATAACATCTCTCATACTTCGGAAACATAATTGCAATCCATAATCGGTAAAAGCAGGCCTGCATGGTTTGCACATTACTGAGGCAGTGTGTTTTGCATTCTGAACGCTTGGCCTCGTGTGCCGAGGCAGCTATAGGTTACATCTGGTCCTGTTCAGCATGGGCCTTTCACAATGCAAGTCAGATGTGCAAGACTAGCATACAGTATCCACGTTATCAGTGTAGAGTGTATAGAAACAGACCACATTCATGGCTGTTGTTTATGATGTCCATAAGCCACAAACCTGCCCCTGACTGACTGATGTATGCTAATTGAGATGTATGTTATTATCTCTGAAGCACTACTGAGACCAGCTCAACAAATCAACATAAATGCACAATTTCATGAAGATATGTTAATAATTAAAGCATGCATATACTAAAGAATTAAAAAAAAAACAAATTAGAAATAATCCATCCATCTTCTGCTTATCCTACACAGGGTCATGGGAAGCCTGGAGCCTATCCCAGGGGACTCGGGCCACGAGTCATGGGCCAACTTGTAGCCATGGCAGGGCACAATCGCACACACGCCATGGAAACTTTAGAGATGCCTATCAGTCTACAACGCATGTCTTTGGACTAGGGGAGAAAGTCTCCGAAGCACAGGGAGAGCATACAAGCTCAAATCAAACCCCCAACCCCAGTGGTGCGAGGCAAACGTGCTAACCACTAAGCCACCGTGCCTCTCATTACAAATGATACGAAAACAACAACAAACTGGGGGCCTAA
>CM074973.1:11624442-11640067 GCA_037577455.1 Pangasius macronema | reverse complement strand
ATCACCAAAGAACACCACAGAACCCACAGTGAAACATGGTGATGGCAGCATCATGCTGGGCTGCTTCTCTTCAGCCTGGACTGCTGCTCTTTCTTAAATATTTTATCAATAAAGATTATTAAATATTTCCACATTAAAGGTGAAAAATGATCTGACATGGTTCACGAAAACCTACCATTTTAACAAGGGTGTGTAGACTTTTATATATACACTGTATTTTGCTTGTAATATGCATGAATAATTATTTTTTATTAAACACAGTGGGGAAAAATGGGTCCTTGGAGGACTAGTGGTTAGGCCGAGGTGCTCTCACCACCACGGCCCGGGCTCGAATCCCGGCCAGGGAGCCAACCTCTGCCACTGGGGTCGCACAAGACAGTGCACTTCCTGTGCCGGTCCCAGGCCTGGATCAAATTTGTAAAGGGTTGCATCAGAAAGGGCATCGGGGTAAAAACAGTACCAAATCAAATATGTGGACCAATGATCCGATGTGACATTACAGAAATCCGGATATAAAATCTAAATTTAACCCTAATGAGCGAGCCAGAGGCGACGGTGGCAAGGAAAAACTCCCTGAGACAACATGAGGAAGAAACCTTGAGAGGAAGCAGACTCAGAAGGAACCCATCCTCATCTGGGTGACACCGGGTAGTGTGATTATAAATACTTTCCATTCTGTAACTATATACTATGTAGTCAAGCAGTGCTTAATGTTTTAAAATCGAGTACAAGCATCACTAGAATTTTAACTTTAAGTTTCTTGTATAAAACTGAAGCTATCAACTGTTCAGTGATGGAGACTTGAGTGTAAACTGTTCTTAGCAATTGCTGTCTTTGGGCTATTCAGGAAAGGACTTCCAATTCAATTTAATTGAATTACCAATCATTAGATACGTCTCAATGGCATACTTACTATCTTACTATCTGGGAACTTGCATATGGAATAGGAATTATATGCTAACCTTCAATAAATTGGTTTTATAGATATATAGTAAACGGTCAGCACTTATATAGTGCCTTTTAACCTTAGCATGAAGCACTTTACACTGTTTCTCATTCTCACACACACACACACACACACACACACACACACACACACCAATGGCATACAAGGTGCTAGCCTGCCATCGGGAGCAACTTGGGGTTCAGTGTCTTGCCTCAGCATGTGGAGGGGTCGGGGCTCAAACTTCCGACCCTGCTCTTAGTGCTACAGTAGCGAGAAAGAATGAGACACAAAGTTAAAATAATGCCATACGATGTAAAATGGTGAGTTATTAAGTCTCAATAATGAGATATGTCAAAATAACAACATTTTTAAAATATTTTTCCACAATTTGGGATTCAGGGCTCTGTAATGAATGGCTCACTCATAACAATGACTCACGCAAGTTTCTCTCTAATTTCTCTCTAACTAATCAGAGAGACGCACTTGGCACACGATCCCAGGTTTGTTTGGTTGGTGTGTTTTCCCACATTCCCAGGAGCCTGTGTCGGATCAGTGGGGAGAGACAGCAGGGTCATGGAAAGGCCACATCCCCGAACAGTGCATGGTGCTGTCGATGTGAATTAAACTAATCTGATCAAACTAAACGATGCGATTAGGATAGAGCTTTGAATAGAGAAAAAAGGATGCTAGTTGGCTAACAGGACATACAATTAATAAATACATTTAAGAAGCAGCGTCTTGAGACCTGGAATTGATTTTTCATTAAAAAAAAAATGTTCAGAGAAGTGAAAGTGCCCAGTCACAGATACACAGTTATTACTATAAATGTCTCTGTGTGCTCCATAAATTACATTTTAAAGGTCATTCTGTGTGTTTTTTTTACACATGAATCCATTATTATTACTATTTATGAGTGGTTTATATGCCTATTCTTCTCAATTGCTTTTTCCAATGATTCTTAGAATTATACTATTTTTTAAAATAATATTAACATTATATTATAATTATAATAATGTTAGTACTATTGAATTGGCTGTGATGGAGGGAACATTAGCTATCTGTAACAGCTTTGCCATCATTGTATCCATGTTGCATTCCTGATCCCAAAAGTTCCCAAGTTCAAGTCTTTCTTGGCTGCTTTAAAGCCTTGGTGTCCACCTTATTACAGCATTTTTTGGCTTTTTCCACCATTAAAGACATTTGAGATTACAGAAAGTATGAAAGTCTGGACAAAAATGAGGCGGTCTGAGAGAACTGCGTCCACATGGCTGTAGCATGCCAAATTATAATCGTCACATCTTGCACTGCACGATAGCATGCAGCACTGACGCAGTACGCGGTAAAAGAAATGCCATTACATACACAACCTGGTGCTGTGTGTCTTCTGTGTAAGCTACTGTTTTGGGCTGTTGTTAGTTTTGGATGTGGAACTTGCTATGTTCCTTGCCCACACTTAGCATATATATATATATATATATATATATACATTTAAACATATGTTTCAGCATGTGTAAAAAAATGTACAGACAGAGAATCCTGTTGTGGGACGTTTAAATAAACAGAGAACTGTTTAGCCCTGAGATATTCCTTCGTTTCCATCTGTCTCCTCTCTTCCTTTGTTGTTTTGCTCTTCTGTTATGGTAGCAGCTGGCACAGGTGGGGTTTAACTTTGGAGGAAAGCACACATGTGACATCCTCATATGGGCAAAGGGCAAAGAGAAGCATTCACACACACACACAGATGAAGACATGATATTTTGGCTATCCCATCCTGGACACCCATTCCCATGCTCTCTTTCAGGATGCCCCTCCCATCTGAGTTTACTACAGAAGCCCTGTGCCTACAGTCTGCAGATTAGTCACCGTCAATATGCAGCCATTTCACACACACACACACACACACACACACACACACACACACACACACACACACACACACACACACACACACACTGTGTGTGGCTTTGCGGTTGGTGGCTGGGGATTGATGTTAGGTCTGTTTAAGCATCTGGATTTAATGCACCATTAAGGTCATCTGCTGTTCAGCTTGCACCTGTAGCGGCTGTAGCCTTATTCAAGGTTGCACTCGTCCTCCTCCTCTTCCTCCTCCTCCCTCCCTCACTCACTCACTCAACACTCAGCAACAATCTCCTTGGTCCTTTGGGCCTCTGAGACGCGTTTGTTTTAGGATTTGCATAGTGCTTTAACTAAAAATGTGATGTTCAAATGTTCAGATGGTTAACTCCTGTGTAGCTTCATTTATATTCTATCATATTTTTAGGGGTAGCGATAGATAATCGCTCTAAATTCACATTTCAAGCACAGATTGTTTTTCAGATTCTTTCACAAAAAAAGTGGTGTGTTAGTTATGAGCTCAACTGAACAGTCAGTCTGCTTAGAGACATCCAAAACCTTGCTAAGTGTGCAGTAAAGGTCATGCTTTGGTCAGGTTTATGGATAGCTCCATGCCACTACAAAACAGTCTAATCCTGCTGGGTGTCTTTATTTATCTGCCTGGCTCCGGGTCCAGCATGGCAGTGGAGGCTGATTTCACACTACTGAACAGACGGATGTAACCTGTCTGCACAAACACTGACCTGAGTGTGACAGAAGAGAAGCAGTCAGCACTTCACACTTTTAATACCCCAAGGAATGAGGACAAAGAAGTAGCAGCGGCAGTTTGGTGGTTTTTCAAACAGGAGAAGCACAGGTCTCTGTTATTGAATAAATACACTGCATGTGTGTGTGTTTGTTCTGTTTATCTGTGTATCTGTTTATCTGTTGGTCTGGCCTTTTTTTTAATTCTCACTCTCTCCTGATATGTAAGAGCATCAAAAATCAGCTAAACAAAATGAGTAGTGTTTGCCAGCCAAGCTGTGAGCTAGTGCAGTTTCACTGAAGACAGGAGTGACAGCCAGGGATCTAGACCTGTAAATAAAAAAATAAATTTATCCTTACAATTCACTTACAATATATACCAATTACAATCAATAATAAGCTATAACAAGGTGTGTAAAACTGTTTATTGACTCCGAACACTGAAAGTCTAGTAGGCACTGATATGTTTAAGTTTGACATGGAAGTCATGTTCATTTATGTTTCAGTGATTGGCAGGCGTGTACAAGGTTCCGCCCCTTTTAAAGATCTCCCAATCATCATAAGCCGTGTATCCACACGGGACAAGCGAAGAGCGCTGGTCAATAAATGGTGAGATTTTTTTTTCTATGTAAAACCCAGCCCTGAAGCATTCATTGACTCCCAGTGAAGTCATGCATCTGGGTGGGACTCCAAATGATGTATTACAAGCCTGTTGTCCAAAGAGCATTAATCTTTGCCCCCATTAAACACAGTGTCCTTGAAGCTTCTACAGACGCTGTGTCAGGGGCTTCACAGGAGATTTTCGCACAGGCTGCGCTGTCCACCAAAAACAGTCTGTCTTAAAGGAATGAACAGAGCAATACTGCAGTGAGATATCTTATAATTTGACTCGCTAAAATGTTGAATTTCACCAAGAGTGCTGAATAATATAGACACTTTTCTATATTTATTATAGAAACATTTTAATGACATGTTAGGGAAGGCCGGGTTTCCCAGGTAGTGTTAAATCAGTCACTTGTGATGTATAGTACACTCTCAGAAAAAAGGTACTAAATTGTACTTTTCCATGTCAGTGGAGTGGTACCCTTACCTTTTGTAACGCTAATGTGTATACAGTGTACCTTTAAAAGGATTTAAGGTACATATCTGGAACATAGTCCATATAAAAGGTGTGCTTTAGAAGGTAGCAGTCTCGCGATAGGGAATGGTACAGTTTAGGACCCTTTTTTCTCAGAGTGTGTGGATACAAACAGAGGCTTTTAGAAGCCAAACCTCACATCCCTATCACTATCAGTAGCAGGTAGTCAGAATGTTGTAGTAGTAGTAGTAGTGGATGTAGTAGTAGTAGTAGTAGTAGTGGATGTAGTAGTAGTAGTAGTGGATGTAGTAGTAGTAGTAGCGGTTGTAGTAGTTGTAGTGGATGTAGTAGTAGTAGTAGTAGTAGTAGTGGATGCAGTAGTAGTAGTAGTAGTGGTTGTAGTAGTAGTAGTAGTAGTAGTAGTGGATGTAGTAGTAGTAGTAGTAGTGGATGTAGTAGTAGTAGTAGTAGTAGTAGTAGTGGATGCAGTAGTAGTAGTAGTAGTGGTTGTAGTAGTAGTAGTAGTAGTTGTAGTGGATGTAGTAGTAGCAGTAGTAGTAGTAGTGGATGTAGTAGTAGTAGTAGTAGTAGTAGTAGTAGTAGCGGTTGTAGTAGTAGTGGATGTAGTAGTAGTAGTAGTGGATGTAGTAGTAGTAGTAGTGGATGTAGTAGTAGTAGTTGTAGTTGTAGTGGATGTAGTTGTAGTTGTAGTGGATGTAGTAGTAGTAGTTGTAGTGGTTGTAGTAGTTGTAGTGGATGTAGTGGTTGTAATAGTAGTAGTAGTTGTAGTGGTTGTAGTAGTAGTAGTGGATGTAGTAGTAGTAGTTGTAGTGGTTGTAGTAGTAGTAGTTGTAGTTGTAGTGGATGTAGTAGTAGCAGTAGTAGTTGTAGTAGTTGTAGATGTAATAGTAGTAGTGGTTGCAGTAGTAGTAGTTGTAGTGTTTGTAGTAGTTGTAGTTGTAGTGGTTGTAGTAGTAGTAGTTGTAGAAGTAGCGCTGCATGTCTGAAATGCACTACGACTCCCAGCAGTCTACGCGAGTTGTTGACGTCATGACTCTGCGCGCACATTACAAGTGGTGAGCTGGCTAAGAGGTAAGAGGATAACTAGCTATATATTATATTATATTATATTCAGGAACGGTTTAGGGCGTTTTGTGGTTTTATACATGCATTGTTGCTGTTATACTCAGCGCCTCGGCTGTGTGTGTTCTTCCGCAGTGTCTTGTTTCTGTACAGGAGTAGTGTTCTGTGAGCTAGCTCCGTCGCTGAGGAACTGTCAGTGAAGTCGAGGCAGCAGAGTGTCCAGTGTTTTCAGATGTTTTCTATTTAGCCAGCTAACGTTAGCTGTTAAAGATCTAGGAGTTCTTGGTTTTAAACTAGAGATTTAATTTCTCTGGATTCAGCAGATAAGGGCGCTTAGAATCGGGTTAGTTAGCATGTAGCTAGGTGAGATTAGATGAGATTAGATTCAGCTTTATTGTCATTGTGTCAAGTGCAAAGCCGAGGAAGCAGTTAGCATCTAACCGGAAGTGCAAACAGCAAAGTAGCAGTAAAGTGCAAGTGACAAAACAATGCAAATGGTATGATGTACACTACATGGCCAAAAGTATGTGCACCCCTGACCATCACACCTATGTGTGCTTGTTGAACCTCCCATTCCAGATTTCTCCCCATTTGCTGTTATAATGAGCTCCACTCTTCTGGGAAGCTTTCCACTAGATGTTGGAGCGTGGCTGTGGGGATTNCAGGGCTCTGTGCAGGACACTCGAGTTCTTCCACTCCAAACTTCACACACCATGTCTTCATGGAGCTCGCTTTGTGCCCAGGAGCAGGTTTGGGCCTCTGAGCTCCAGTGAAGGGAAATTGTAATACTACAGCACGCAGAGACGCTCTATACAACTGTGTGGCAACAATTTGGAGAAGAGCCACATATGGGTGTGATGGTCAGGGGTGCACATACTTTTGGCCATATAGTGTAAACATGAGTCCAAAGGCATAGATAAATGTAATCCAAGACAGTACAGTACAATTGAGCATACAGTACGTGCAGATGGAAGGTGTATAAGTTGATATATCAGTGGATAATACTGTTAGCGCTAACTGCTAGTGTAGCTCAGTAACCGTGAAGCTGAAAGGAACAGTGAGAAGTTTGGTGCATTTTTTTTCCTTCCTGAAATCCTGATAATTAGAAACATTTAAACATTTTCATATAGGACAATCTTCTGTCTTCTGTTGTGCTCTCCTTCAGTTCTCCAGTTTTCTTCATCATGACCAAACTTCTGGAGTGGCTTCTGGGTGTGTCGCTGGTTGCTGTTGCCTGGGGACTGGTGACCTTTGACCTTCTTGGCTTGCAGTTGCCCGCTGTGTACAAGGAGGTGGCTTGGCCCATGCCTGTGTACCTGCTGGTGGTGTTTGGGTGTTATTCTCTGGCAACAGTCGGCTACAGAGTAGCCACGTTTAACGACTGCGAGGATGCGGCCAGAGAGCTGCGGGCCCAGATACAGGAGGCTAAAGAGGACTTAAAGAAGAAGGGCCTGAAGATGTGAGGACTTGGAGATGGTGGACGTTGCTGGACCGTAATAGACCACCTTTCTGACTCAGCTATGCTCTTTTTGTGTCTCTGTGAATTTCTCCTGTTTGTTACACATTTCTGACTTGAGACACTGAGAGATCACAGTGGAACCCGGGAACCATCCTAAAATGTCAGTACCTGAAATCAGATGTAAAATGTTTGAATGTTAGCAGTCCATATAAAATTATATAAAGAAATGTCTAGAATGGAAATGTAGAGTGTGCCGTTTCTGAGTCACGTATATTTGAACTGGCTTCTCCAAATGAAGACGTCTCTGTGATTTTTACTTTGATTTTTTGATGTATTTTTGGTGTCCCAGACATCAGAAGAATCAGAATCTGGAGTCAGACTAACTAACAGCGTGGCTGCACAGCGTCATGCTGGTGAGATAACTGTGGCGTTCGCTCAGCGCTAGCAGCACTCGCTACAGAGTTGATTTTTAACAAGCTTGATAATAGGATACTGTTGTTCTAGAAATACACACACTGGGGCACAGGAATGTCTGCAGCAGAAAAAAGTCAGTGCCGTGTTACTGTTTTAAGTTACTGCAGCTGATTGTGTAATACTTGTACACGAACTAGTGCCTGCATTCACAAAGCATCTTAAAATGGGAGTGCTGATTTCAGATCCTGCGTTTTACTACATGGGGAAGCGAACCTGTTCCAGCCACTGAAAGCTTTTCTGTTGGAAGCTGTTAGAGGAGCCTCCTAATTTCTCCAATGGCTGTTTTTTGTGTCTCTGTATTGAATGGGTAAAATCTGAGTGGAAAACTGGACGGCATTCCATATGTAACTCCATTGTGTTCTAAATTTAGTCCAAATGTTTAATACAGATAATTCTTTCCGTAAGATGTCTGACGTACGACTGACTCGTGATTTGGACGCGATAGTCGTCATCCCGTGTTTGTTTTGCGGCTCGAAAACCTTCTGTCTGTCTCACTGTTTGACACCGTCTCAGAAAGGCAAAACAAAAATACCCAAGCGGGAGCACGAGCGGCGCAGGGCGGTATGGAAATTCCAGAATATGATCCATGTCCATGCGCTGGCTCTTAAAGTGCTAATCCTGAAGCCACTAAATGCACACAAGTGCACTATATTTACACAAGGCAGAATTAATCTGATGCTTTTGGCTGCCTAGACTCCCTTTCACTCACTGCACTTAAAATGGATGCTGAGGGGCCTCATTTTCTGGGCCCCCCCATGGAGGAGTACACAGTCAACAAGCCCATTATGGGGTGCTAAACCACTTTAGTAGTCTTGAGGGGGTGAAATGAGTCACAGGCCCCTCCTACTGAGCCGACTCCACCCGAGTGCTGATTGGCTGACGTGGGCCTTGTTTTAGACCAAGTGTGACAAGAAGTGCTGACAAGGCATTGGAGTCTCCAGAGGACCGATTGCAGTCAGTAAGCAGATCTTGAGCTTGAGCTTGAGCTTTTATTATATCCTCATGGGGCTGTGGTTCTTCAGATGAACCTTGCCCATGCCCATGCTGGACTTCATGTTGGATTTTGCCTTACAGCACGATTTTCCTTCCTCAAAATGTAACGATTTGTAACAACAGATCATTTGTGTGTTAGTTTAAATGACGTATTTGTTGTAAAGCCATTTTCTGAATCCTTTTCACGGTTACAAAACTAATCAGTTAATTCCATGCGATCAGAAGGTAGTCATGAACGTAGAGAATATGATTAGAGCAATGTAGTCATAAAGGGTTACACCATACACGAAGAATTCCTATTCATGCGCTTCAATGGAAAAGAGATGCTTAAGGCATGAAGCTCGAGTGCGTATGAATTTGAGACGAGGTTTTTGTTCAGTCAAGAGTCTACTGATTTTTCTAGTAGGTATATGCGTCTTCTATGCATTAGCTCATACTCAAATGATTGTAAAATGCTGGCCAAACTCTGGCAAAACGGACACACCCAACTTTAGAGTCATTTAAGATGCTGAAAATATGTTGAAACAAAAGCGAACTCCTCAGCTGAATGCCAAGAGAAGAAGCATGCTGTGCCTCTGGCAAGTAAAAGTGCCTGGGTGTAATAAATAAATAGTTAGAGAACGCCATGTAGTGTTCTGCATGACTGACATCTTAGACATACTTGCAAAGGCAAGCAGTTCAGGTAATGTAAACCTTATTGTTTAAGCTGATTAGCGAAAAAGGTTTGCTAACATCTGTTAGCAAGGTGTGGAGCGTGAAGCACATACTCGCTGCAAAGCTGTTTGCCAAAGAAGGACTGGGAGCAGAGTGCAAGCTGAGCTGAAAGGGAACTCTCAAGGTCTTTCCTCAGCTTCAGTTTTCAAAGAGTGTTATAATATTCTGTTATAAAAATCATCCCTTCACAGATGTACTTTCCCAAATAAAAAAAACCCTATTAGATATTATAAACATTGCATTAGCTTTCACATTTAGTCATTTGGCAGATGCTCTTACAGACCATGCAAAAGTAATTGTACTTAATAATGGAAGATTTGTCACAGAATTAATTCAATTTTTGTTTTTTAAAGTATAGAGTCATGATCCATTTTAGTGAAGTTTTATAAGCAACAGATTTCTAGTAGTTTATAGATTTGTCAATCTCAACTTAAGAAAAGAAATGCATTTATTGATCTTCAGTAAACACTTGATCCTGGTCGGAGACGTGGATCCTGTCCTGGAAATACTGAGTACGAGGAGGGAATATACGCCTTGGATGGGACACCATCTATTGCAGGGCACCTTGCACACACATACTGTATATACACTCCTAGGGGCAGTTTAGCATAGCCAGTCAGCACAGCAGCATACTCGTGGGAGGAAAGCAGAAAACCCAGAGGAAACCCATGTGGTGACGGGAGAGTACGCAAAACTCCACACACAGGAACTCAAACTCAGGATTGAACCAAGAACCCTTAAGCTGTGAAGTAGCAACATCACCTGCTGCAACACCGTACCACCCGAATAGCAGATACTAAATATTTAAATATAAATATTTTTTATTTGTATAATCTATTTGTATAATTTCCTTATTTTATGTAATTTAGTACTGTTAGTAAGTAATTTAGTAAGGTTTATTGTATGCAGTAAATAATAAATGGAAATGTCATTTGTCAATTAGCAACACGTCCAAATTTTGCAATATCTTTCCAAACGAACCACGAATCACCATCATTTAGCAGACCCCTTTACCTGCTAAATTATCCAGAGAGACCTATAGAAGTGCTGTGCAGTGTTTTTCCCAATGGCTGAGCCCTCAGCGAGAAGCCATCCATGGTTCTGTGATGTGCTGCCTGGGCCATCACTCGTAGACCCGGATTTCCCTCAGTCTAGCAGTCCCTATAGAAAGGTAAGAAGGCTAATACTGGACCCAGTTGATGGAGTGAACACCATCCACCAAACACCTGTGTACTAGGGACTAATGTGTTCAGGAGTGTGTCTTGGACTGCTGGGTCACCGTCCTCTACCTGGTCTTCAGGGGTCAAACCCACTGAGCCCAGGGGTAACCTGGCCGAGGTTGTCCATTTGGGACATCAGATCTATTCAGGGTGGAAGCTGCAAAGGCATCTGTCCTCTAGTGGGAACAAACCCCTTGCAGGCTACTTTAAGGCCACAAGCACCACTCTCTGCACATAGAAGCCAGCAGTATCTGAGCATCATGGGCTGAAGGAGCCTCAGAATTGGAATCAAATCATAATGAACTTTTCATCCTTAAAAGGTATCTGTGGTCCTGAGTGAGGGGAACATGAACATGTGCATTGTGAATTGTGTAGCATATGGAACAGGTGGGCTTTTACAAACTAGTTCTGCCCTCTAAAATGTAGAATAATTCTTCTGAACTAGGAAGCACGTTTAGTAGAACCTTGCTGAACTGTGTTCTGGTATCTGCAGGTCCTGCATCGAATCTCAGACACTTATGCCTATAAAGCCAAAGCAGATTGTATGAAAGCTCAATTAATGCTCTTAGTGTAATCATTCACACACTGAAATTCTCCATGATCAGTGCCTAGAAGAACACATACCCAACATGGTGCTATGAGCTGCATGTCAGAATCTAATCCAAACCGAGCTGCAGTGCTTACGAGCTGGTAGAAACTAATTCAGATTCCTCAGATGACACTGCGGAAGCCTCTGTTGAACATTACAGTTCTACTGTTGGTTTACTGTCAGACTGGAAATGTCTCCCAGATGCGGCTGCAGACATAGCCACTGCCAGCAATGAATGAATGCATCAATCTTCCTCTCAGAATGGCTGAATACAGTATTGGATTGGGGGAATTTTTTGGCCCTGTTTCTGAAATCCATTGGCATCCAAGTCCAATAAGAAGAAATCGCAGTAGATGCGACTGACCTTCCAGATACATTGGTCTTAAATTGTCAAAATATCCATTTCTAAAATGTAATTTTTTAAATCTTCTTTTGTTTTGCTAAGTGCTCTACAAGAGGTGGAGCTTTAGAGAAGCTCACAGACACAGAGCTTTACATTACAAAAAAACTGTGAAGTGACTTGTGTAGAATTTCAAAAGCTACAAATATTAAGCTTTCCTATAGTACAGTGGGTTGGGAATATATTCAGACCCCTTCAGGTTACAGATTTAATTTAAAATCGATTAAATTGACTTTTTCGGCCATTAATCTACATATAGTAATCCATAATGGCAAAAATGTTTTAAAAAATGTTCTTTAAAAAAAACCAGAATATTGATAAATATTCCTTATAATAAGTATTGATTATTGCGTGGAGTCCACCAATGACATAATCACGTGATTGATCATGATTTAGAAAGGCACACATCTGTGTGTATAAAATCCCACAATTCAGTGAACGATGACCCAAAACCCAAACCATGAAGTTCAAGGAACTCCCCGTAAACCTCTAAATTGTGTTGAGATATAGATCTGGGCAAGGGTATAAAACCATCTCTAAGGCTTTAAACGTTCCCATGAGCAGAGAAGGTTCCATTATTTTGAAATGGAAGAAGTTTGAAATCACCAGGACTTTTCCTTGACTTGTCCATCCACCCAAGCTCAGTAACCAGGCTCGAAGGGCTTTACTCAGGGAGGTGACCAAGAACGCCAACAGAGCATCAGAAGTCCTCCACAGAGGTGGGAGAACCTGCTGGAAGGCCAACCATCTCCAAATAAATGAATCAGGTCTTGGTAGAGTGGCTAGATGGAAGCCTGAGTAAAAGGCATATGGCAGGCACTGAGAGGACTCTGAGAGCATGAGAAAAAAGATTCTCTTGTCTGATGAGACAGAAATTGAAATCTTTGCAAAAAAAAAACAAAAAAAAAAGAAAAAACAGATACTGTTTATCAACTAATAACATCCATACAATATGAAGCATGGTGGTGGCAGCATCATACTATAGGGTGCTTCTAAGCAGTGGGGATGGGAAGACTGGTCAGAATAGTGGGAAGGATGAATTCAGTCAACTACAGAGAGGTCCTTGAAGAAAACCTGCTCCAGAGGGCAAAGTGTGAAGGTTAATAATGCACCTAACACAATGCTGGAGTAGCTTCAGGATTCTTTTGATGGTGATGATGGTGGTTAATTTGTCATTTGACCATTTTCTCTTTCACATTGTGTTTTCTTTCATTGCTGTCCCCTGGAACGTCCTCACAGAAATGTACAAATCAGATCTCAGGACCAGTGTGTTTCAATAGCTCACCTTTAGCCAAGCCATGTCTTCGGTTTTGACTGCATAAATGCATGTCTCTCAGAGGAAACACATCACCAGGAGACTAGATCAGTGAAGTCATACAATCAGGCCACATCGACTACATTCTCAATGTGATTTTGAGTCGCCATTTTTCTAGCAAATGTTTAATCATTTCCTGTTGTGTTATTTGTAAGCAAATTAATGAAGCAGGACACATGACTAATACCATTTGAATGTATTTTTCCTGTTCACTGCTTCTTGCTCTCTTGATCAAGAACACATGGGCAGCTACCCTCACCATTTTTCAAGAGAAACCTTTGCCAACTATTGCTCTGACTCAAGAAAACCTTCAATAAACCCGTATTCCCTGTGTTTCAAGGGCCTCATATTTTGGGACCATGTTTCAACACGATGATATGAGTGTTTCCCGTCAAAAGATTCTTTCATATCCTTAATTAGGACAATATGGCAAAACCAAAGGTGTTAGCAGCCCCGGTTTTTCTTATGCTGTTAAGAATAACTTAAGTAAACTGCAAATTGTAAAAGAAAAAAAAATATTTGAAATCTCTTTAAGTAAAATCCTTTAGTTTGTTTATGTACCTTTGGGACTTGAACTCAGCATATTTATCTTAGTGTGTAGGTACAGATGTGCTGAACGAAGTGATTTAGCTAGCGTAACGTGAGCAAACTAAAACACGCTGAAATTACAAAAATGACACTTATACTGATAGCAGAGGGCCAGTCGGGGGGGAAAATCTGTTTTGCAGGAAAGAGAGGAAACTCAGGAAGGAAAGACAGGTTCTCTTTTTAGCCTCTTGCACAGTAGACACATTTTTTTAGTGTCCAGAAATTGTTTTAAAGATTGATGCTTTACAAGTTTGTCCATGTTGAAGTCCTCCCAAAATCAAAAGTGGTTCCCCATGGCTGGATCAACTAAAAGCCACTCTTTACACTGAGAAGTTCTTCTGTATATATAGTTTGGAGGATACACTGCAAAAAATGTTAACATTAAAACATTAAAACATTTTAGCAAGTGGAAATATCTTGAATATAGTCAGACATATCTAGCATTTTCTAGTATAAGGTTCTTCTTCTTCTTCTTCTTTCGGCTTTTCCCTTCAGGGGTCTCCACAGTGAATCATCACTCTCCACCTATCCCTANCATATACCTCCTCTTTGGCCTTCCTCTTCGCCTCCTGCCTGGCAGCTTCATGTCCAACATTCTCCTACCAATATACTTTTCTAGTATAACTTTATTAAACCTATTAAGTCTAGAAATAGGTTTGATAATCGTATATTTGGTTTATTGTAATCTTATAAGAAAGTCTAGACTATATATGATATTGACACTTTGCTAAGAAAGTTTTTTTCTCTATGAAAATGACTAACAGTCTAAGCCCCACCTCTAGACCTTCATCATACTGCTCCTTGCCTCCTGTGCCCTCAGCACTTACGTCTGTCCACCTCTTTACAGCTTTTCTCTCCCACTCATGGTGTTTAAAGAGCGATTCTCCAATGATGAGCTCCCCATCACTTCTGAACCTGTCCTGTGCCTTCAGTGGAGGTCACAGGGGTGAAAGAGTGTGCGGGTGAGTTACGAGCACAGGGCCATTGTTTTCAAAGCGCATGGGATCAGGCAAGAGGTACAGCATGACAGCTGTTTTTACAGACACAGTCATAAAAAAGGAGGCCTCTGGAGATGAGCAAGAGGAAGGGTGGAACAATGGAGAAGCAGAGAGAGAGAGAGAGAGAGAGAGAGAGAGAGAGGGAGCTAAAATGAAAACAGGGTGAAAAGGCAGGACAGGAGCTCAGAGAGAAACAGGAAAAGTAACGTGACAAAAAGTAGGAGAACAATATGGAGCAGGACTATAAGTGGCAAAGAGTTACTAACCTCTGTACTGAATTTATGTAAGAGAAAACGAAGTGAAAGGCAAATGAATTAGTGCTCACACGCAAGTAGAAAGTTACACAAGTACTGGCTGAGGACTCACCCCTGTGATTTAACCCACATACACACTAACACATGCCAAATGGATACTCCCTATTAAAGCCATGCACAGAGGAGCACAAAGTCCGAGAAATATTCTGCCTTCGCTTTACAGTCATGAACAGAAGTGAACTTTTACCCTACGTGTGAGAATTGTTCACTGTCATGAACGAGGACTAATCAAATCTGAATGTATTAACACAAAGTGAGAAATCTGTGTGTGTGTGTGTGTGTGTGTGTGTGTGTGTGTGTGTGTGTGTGTGTGTGTGTGAGAGAGGCTTTGGGCACATTTTACTGGTTTTAAAAAAGACACAGTAATAAAAATGTTCAAAAAATAATATTTATTTCACATAAGAATTTCACATGTACAGTATTTACCAAATGTCATGTTTTTATATATTCATCTATATGTACATAATATACATTTTATATAACACATACAAAATAAGCGTTGAGGAGTAGAGCAGAGAAACTTAGTGATGTCCATTTTTACCAGTTTCAGCCAGTCAGAATTCAGCTACAGCAGGTACACACGACTCTGAACGCCTAGTGTTTTGTGTAGTAGATGCTGACCAATTCATGTTCGTCATTCTATTGCATTATGTACATGCACATTATATAATATATATATACACTCCTGAACAAAACCTTAAGACCACTTCTGGACCATCCTGCGTGTTCCCCTGATCTAAACCCCCTTGAGAATGTTTGGGGATGGATGGCAAGGGAAATTTACAAAAACGGACGTCAGTTCCAGACTGTGGAGGCCCTTCGTGAAGCCATCTTCACCACATGGAGCAACGTTCCC
>CM074973.1:11607472-11624342 GCA_037577455.1 Pangasius macronema | reverse complement strand
GTTGTGGGTATTTTTGGGCTATGGCCTTAAACTTTTGATCAGCTGATGAACAGCCTGTTTGAGTTTAAATGCAGTTTGCCAATTTCTGTTTTTTTGGCTCTTGCTTCTTTTTCTTCTTTTGGCATTTTGAAGCAGTTCTTACAACCTGGTTATGATCCACCAGCGCGAAATGCCAATACTTGGAATGTTTCGCCCGGTCTTAAGATTTTGTTCAGGAGTGTATACACACACACAAAGTACTGTGCAAAAGTCTTAGGAACCCTATTTTTCTATTTTTTTTTTTAGTACAAACTTCGTTACAGATTTTTATTTTATGACGTCGACATCATGGAGTCAGTACAAAAACATTTTNAAAGTCTCCAGAGGAACTGCGGCTGCTTCTGCAAGATGCTCAGTAACACTTACAGCTCATTTCCTTATCAAACTGCAGAACAAATTGTACCTGAGACTACGCCTTTTCTTTTTTAAAGCGAAGGATCGTCACATTAAATACTGACTTTGTTTCATTTATTACTGTTTACTGCTCTTTGTTTTTTTAATGTAGAAACATTTAAATTCGTTATTTTTTGAAGGCATCTTTGCTCTACAGCATTTCTTTGCATGTGTCTAAGACCTTTGAACAGTAGTGTGTGTGTGTGTGTGTGTGTGTGTGTGTGTGTGTGCATACATACACACATACATACAGTGAAGTCCAAATGTCTGACACCACACAATAATTTGTAATTAAAATTGTTGTATTAAATTAGAAACGAATGCAAAATAGAAGAATTTCACAAGTGCTCTCAGACTTTTGGACCTCACTGTATATATGTATATATGTATGTACTGTATCAGCCATGTAGGAATTCCACGTGGATGTTACTTTGACACGTCCCACCTACCTAAACACCGTTGTAGATAAAGTACACCCCTTCATGGCATCAGTATTCCCTAACGACAGTGGCCTCTTCCAGCTACGCTCCCTGCCACACTGCAAAAACTGTTGGTGGTTTGAGGAACATGACAAAGAGTTCAAGGTGTTGACTTGGCCCCCAAATTCCAAACAAACACGTCTGATTCATGGAGGCTCTACCTCACAACTCACAGGACTTAAAGGATCTGCTAACGTTCTGGTGCCAGATACCACAGCACACCTTCAGAGGTCTTGTGGAGTCCAGGCCTCGCCAGGTCAGAGCTGTTTTGGTGGCACAACAGGGACCTACACAATATTAGGCAGGTGGTTTTAATGTTAAGGCTGATCGGAGTATGTATGTATGTAATGACTGAATGCCAAATAGAGAGATTAAACTCTCACAATTTAGAGATAAAGTAATTTGTCGTCTTTCAGATCGAGTTTTCTCCTTTTTCGTGTATCTCGTGTATCTCGTGTCACCCACACAAAGGTGAGCAGATCATTACGTGTGAGAGGGGATAGTGTGTCTGTTTGGTTAAATAGCAAATTCTTACAACTCTTTCTCTCTCTCTCTCTCTCTCTCTCTCTCTCTCTGCTTTTTTTCTTCCTTCTATATACTTATATACAGCTATTCATTCTGCAGCACATTTAATAACTTAAGAACTTAAGAAACATGTACAACGAAACAGGTTGTGTGTATGCGAATGCTACAATAAGTGTCTCTGTACGGCACATGAAGTGTGTGTGTGTGTGTGTGTGTGTGTGTGTGTGTGTGTGTGTGTGTGTGTGTGTGATGGAAAATCGTAAATTCCAGTTGGTTTGGTCACGTTGGAAATAAAAACAGCTTGTGCTTCTTCGCTGCTACATGGAGAAATCACGTGAAAAGAAAACAACAAGGAAACCACTGTACACTTTAGTGATAAGCTCTGTGATCTTTGGCTCATTAGATTATGGGCTGTCTTCTAAACAATTACACAATGTTGCCTTGCTTTGGCCCAACTCCCCAGACCAGTGAACAGTTCTGATGATCCATCGCTCCTCCAACTACAGAGTCCTTTTACTTACGTTTAGTTAAAAAGGTATGCTTCGAGCAAAATATGGTATACATAAAGCATCCTTTCAGGAACAATGGCCACGTCTTTGCCGACTGTAGCAGAGTGGGAGCGCGAATCGGCCCTCTCAGTTTTGCCGAACCGTCTCTAAAACCAAAGCAGTATCAGACAGCTCGTCTGTTCCTCCCCCAGTGGCCAGCGCTGGGCTTCTGTGAACTCCTCCTGCGTGTTTTGGTTGACACATGCCACCTTCGTCTCATTCGTGGACCACTGCAGTGCTTTAAAATGTCCTTACTGCAAAACCAGCAGTGATAATAAAGGGAGCAGCACTGTAAGGATGGTCAGAAATGCCAGTCTGACTGCGGAGTTTGTCCGCACACTTTTCTGAACCTCTGGCAGAACAACTGGATCGTCTGTGAGAAGAGGAGGGCAGAAAAATAAGCGCTTACTCATATACTGAATTCAAATCTTAACTGACCTAACGCTCATCCACGTTACATAGTAAATCCATAACATTACATAGTATTAAAAATGTTTTACCCCATTCAGACAATTCTGACCCTGTTCTGAAAATTAGCCTTTAAAGATTTTGAAGTTTGATTAATTAAATCTTGATGAATTAAATAATAGCTAAATAAACGAGTGAACAAACGTATACCTGCTGGTAAGTGGTTTGAGGTAGTGTGCCCGCCTCCTCCGCTTCCTTTGCCTGGTCCAACTCTAGGCTCTTGTGATCCTGAACAGAGAATAAACACACATTACAAATCAATTCTTCACAACGTCACAACATGTAAAATGCCTTCAGTTAGCCTTCAGTGATGCTCACCATCGTTAGCAATGACATCCACTCTCAGCTTCAGGCACTCCTGTCCATGGTGGTGCAGTGGCTTGGCTGTTTGAGATCATGAAAGAAAAGAGAATGAAGAAAGAATTAAAGTGGGGAAAGGCGGTAAAAAAAGAAACTAATAGTACAACCTGGTTTCTTTAGCTCGCCAGAAATTCTAAGCTTGGCCATCTGGACACGTAAACAATCTGTCATGCCTTCAGCTATAGCCTTGTGTGGTCTAATCCTAAGCTTGGGTATTAATGATGTCCTCCCTTCATCCAAATAGTGTACACGACGAAATTATTCCAGTGATGTATAGAATAAAGGGTGAGCCTGAAATAAACGAGGGTACTTTAAGAAAAACCCCTTAGTTTTGGTCTACCTCATACTCTAACACCCTAGCATGCAAAGATCAAACCTAAGGGCCATTACTTAGCATGTGTGGCTCACAGCGCGGCCAAAGAGACACGTAGCCCAGAGCGTGGACTCACATGACAGCTCAGGGGACCTATTCATTACTGATGGGCTAAAAGGGCACATGGGCTGACTCATGCACTCAGAATTCTTTTCTGGCAGCTCGCGGTACCATAAATTTAAAATCTGACCATCATGGGTGTGGACTGCATGATGTAGTCATACACTCACGAACAGAAACTAAACCGATGACGTGTGCACCATGCAAACTTCTGCCAGTTCACCAAGTATTGCGGTGTAAACAACTGTTCCTGCACTGAAATCTCAACTACATTAAGCATTCAGCATCTAACATTACGTCTTGTCTTTTAAATAAGCGCACGTTAACAAATATAGTAACAAACGGGGAAATAATTATAATAACAACTTTTATTTATGACTCACAAATATAGTAGTAGCTCTGGCCTGGACGGAACTCCTTGCCCAAGGTGAAGGGTGTGAACCGCTGGAACTTCTCGGAGAACTTTTCTGGCGCGTGCAGAGCAAACGGCTGGCCGCACTCCCAGCGCATCTGCTCATAGGACTGCGGCCGGCACGCCTCGTAGTCCTCACGCTCCACCATGTACAGCACATAGCGCTCGGCCTCCTGAGATGGCACCGTGCCCAGAGGGTAATGCGGACACACGATGTCCAGGTAGTCGTTCAGACGCACCTCCACTGTGTAGCCTTCCCCCTGAAACCTGCCACAGCAAAGCGAAGAGAGAACCGTTAGGCTGATGGAGAGCATGCAGTGCCAAATAACAGCAGAAAATAAAGAACCCTGGAGAAATATAATCCACAGGTGGATCACACAAAGTTTACAAATAATGCATGTATATTAAATCCGTGTTGCTAACAGTTGATGAGAATGAGAATCATGAGTTCGGTACAAAGCAGCAATTAAATAGCAACAATACGGAGAAGTAAAACATCCTAACAGTCAAAGATAAGAAAAAATATAGCACCCCTGGGTTTTCCGTAGTCGATCAGCTTGTTGCTGAACATGGTTTTTAATCTGAAGTATGCCATGGAATATCTGGAGGACAAAGACGTCTAATAATGCAAAGCCAATAATCCGAATAGTTGAAGGAACTCCATAGTTTCAGTATCACAGTGTGAGCATCGCCCCCGTTTCTACACCACCTGCTGTAAGCCATCTCGCCTGCAGTGTAGCATAATCACGATTTCAATCGCCTGGCCATTGATTGTAAAATGTGTGCTTGAGGAGCATTGGGAAATCAGCAAGGACTGAAACGGGAACAATGGCCCAGTGGATGTGAAAAAATCAAAACCCATGAAGGGAGAACGATTAATGCGGTGAAGGTACGTGGTGCAGGAGAGAAAGTGTCCCATCAGGCTGTCTCTCAGAGCGTTACGATGCAGGCTCAGACAGCAGGACTGCGTGTGTGTGTGTGTGTGTGTGTGTGAGCGCATGTTTAAAATGTATGCTCACTGATCTTACACCCCACAGGAGAACAGGAAGTTGGTCGCTTCAAGATATTAGATGCACTCAGAATACCTATTGTACAGAATGAAGACAATTGTCATCTAGAGATTCCCCCAAAGGGAAATGTCCCATCCTAAACACACACACACACACACACACACACACACACACACACACACACACACACACACACACACACACACACACAGCTGCATTACTGAGGAGAAGGCAGAACTAAAACTTTTAGACATTAACACAGTATCAAAGGGAAAAGACGCACCCGCCCTAAAACAGAGAAATAAATCTGTGTTCTGTCTGCACCCCCTCTCATTACACACACACACACACACACACACACACACACACACACACACACATACACACACCCTATTCTCGCAGAAAGAGGGAGCCGAGACAGACTGATTGTCTGGCTTTTGACTCCTCTCCTTTCTTCTGTCCTCCCTTATTGCACTCCTCCACCAGCTTCCACCAGCTTTCCTGCTCTACTGGCTGTCTTCTCTCTCTCTTTTCCTGCATTGCTTGCTCAAACCTACATTCCAGTGAGAGAAAGAATATGTGCGTGCGTGTGTGTGTCTTTTTAAAGGCCATGTACTGTAAGCCTAATCCTAGTCCTGCAACAACACTGCCCTTTGAATAAGTGAAAAATACTACACCTGCAGGTGATCATTAACATAGTCCTCAGTAACCTGACTTTTTTCCCAACAACTCAAACATTACAATGTTTATTCAGCATAGCAAATGGCTGCTGTGAAACTTTATCCACTGGGAATATTAAAGGAATAGCTCGAAACAGTTGACACAAAAATGTCAACATGGCTATCATCTGTATAAAACTGGTCTCTGCCAGTATTGCGCAATGCGGACTGATTGCGTTTGGGAATGCTTGGGATCTGAAGTCATGCTGCACTGTGTTTTGGGATCATTCAGCCATTTTGGTAGGGTTCGGTCTTTGTTTCTGTGCTACAAACATGTTCAAAAACACTGCGAGAGCTTAAAGAGATTTTATTGTGCTTTTTTTAGACTTGAAAATGGTTGCATGGTGTGGGATCAATACAAACTCCCAAACAAAGCGGAGTAATGATCTGGACATGCGAGCTCATCTTACACGTCCAGACATCGCTTCATATCCAGTGTGTAGTCGAGTGTTTGTTCTTACGAGCAACAGCCGTTCAAACCAGTGAAGTGACTTTGTGGCCAAGTGTGGTGACCCATACTAGGAATTTGTGCTTCTGCATTTAACCCATCCAAGTGCACACACACACACCCGGAGCAGTGGGCAGCCATTTTAGCTGCTGTGCCTGGGGAGCAGTTGGGGATCGGTGCCTTGCTCAAGGGTCTCACCTCAGTCGTGGTATTGAGGGTGGCAGAGAGNCCGAGACTCGAACCCACCACCTTCAGGTTCACCTTCAGGTTACAAGTCCGACTCTCAGACCATTAGACCACGACTGCTATTGACATATGTTTCACCATATAAGCATATACAGTATGTAATCATTTATTAAGCATATAGACCCATCACACTGACGAGCTGTATCCACTTCAGCATTTACTCATTGAACAGCTCCTGTGTTGTAGTCGTAAGCCATTGCAGGAAGTTACTGAGCTACCATAACGTCAAGTATAAACAGAATCAGTAATTCCTGAAACTTTGCAACCCCCACCTAACATATCCTTTCATCCGACAGTATAGTAGCTCTTTGCATCACCCGTTCATCCGTCCATCCTTTCATCCCACCATCAATCATTAGGTTTCGCTTCGCGCTCCCCCTCCAGTGATTTCTCTCACTGACATGGCTCAGGAACACACCGTTTCTGACTCCTGAACAACACTGAGAACTCGTATTATTATAACTGGTTCGAGAAAAATGCTGAAAAATGATATCAGCGATCCCGTAAACACATTGTATGGTCTGTCCTTTGTCATAAAATCCTCTCTCTCCGTGTCATGGGATAAAAGGATTAAGGGTGTTTCTCAAGCGCAGTGAAGCGGGAGATATTTTTGGATCAGGTTTTACAAATGGTTATGTACATGTTGAAATATTCCTCCAAAAGAATTGGATTAAAATTGACACAAGGACACACACACACACACACACACACACACACACACACACACACACACACACACACACACAATATTTAAAGGTCGCGATTAAAAGCTGTTTGCGGTATGGCCGCAATGTGGTCATCAAAAGAGGGTCGGAGGGAGGGCAATTAAAACACAAAGCAGGGTATTAAAGTGGCCCCAGTGGGGGGCAATTATGTCGCTCCACCCCCATCCCCTGAGGGCTGGGAGACTGAGGGGAGACTGAGAGGAATGGGGGATGGGGGTCAGCCCCTGTGCATGGGGTCAGAGGCTCTTCTTTGGACGAGTGAGTGTCCTTTGGAAGTTTACAGTTACTTTATCAATGGGTTTATTCATACAGCGAAGCCTTTCACTCTCTGGCCTTTAACACCTCCGCTCTTTACACACAGCCGAAATCTCAGGAAGTGACTAACACCAGTCACTGCTCATTAACTGTCAGTGTTTTATGTTCTCTCTCTCTCTCTCTTTTAAAGAAAAGCTTGAAAAAAGAGCATCTGTGACTAGAAACAAAACAATCACCCGATTCCTCTTTTTCTAACGCTAGATCTTGTCCTTAAGATTCAGTAAGAATGTGCAAAAGAGAGAGTCAACAACCTGAAACTGATCAGTACGAGCACAGAAGGAATGTGTGAGGAAATGGGTGTGTGCTAATGAATCACCCACACGATTAGTGTATGGTGCTTTTGTTTAGCAATTTGGTTAAGGCTCTCTCTCTCTCTCTTTTTTTTTTTTTTTTTACTGGAATCTAAGGCTATTGTGCTGATAATGTCCTTTCATTTAATGTCTTTGGGTTGGAGTTGTGTCTCTCTTCACATCTACCCCCTCTCTGTCCATCCACCTCTCTTCCAACTGGAATGTGGACGTTCTGGGGGAAGGGAGAACTAGTGAGTGGTGAAAGGTGGAGGAAACGCTCTGAGTCAGCAGCTGAGGTTCGAACACACACGCGCACACACACACACACACGAATAAGCAAAGCTGACTAATGCACGCACAGTTCATTCCTGATTCACCTGTTTTACGGTTAAAACTTTTTTCAAGCAGACTCTGATACAAAAGAAATCTGGCTCATGATCATATGACTTGATCATCTGCTTTGTACAATATTAAGTCCAGGATTCAGATCTACTTTTGATCTTTTATCCCTTTAGTCTGCCCCACACCTGTTACTTTAAAGCCTCCCCGTTTTCTCCCTTCTGCCTCCATCCAGCACGATCGCTATTTAATCAGTCCTACAGAATCAGTGCAAATATTTCCTTCCTGAACTTTCAGTGCTAGCTTCGCCATTCTGGGTGACTGGTTTGGAATGCTGCGAGGCCGGATAATCGTGTACTCTGTGCAGCCGGATTACGGAGCCTGGGCTTCAGAGGCGGCCACACGGTCCTATTCATCCGCAGCAGACCCTGCCTAATGCAGAGCGAGAAAGAGGGAGAGAGAGTGACGGAGAGAAAAGCTTGGGGGGCCCAGGGACAGATCCCCCATTGTTCCACAGCCAGATCGTTATAGTGGAGTAGTTTCCAAAATAAAAAAAAAAAAAAAGGTGGACAGAATGTTTCGGTAAGTGCTCAGGATGAACGAGGGAAAAAAAAAGAAAAAGAGAGAGAAGCAGATGCTTTATTGAAAAGATTAAAGAACAAAAAAAGAAAGCGAAGCGTTGCACAAAACTGTACATTGTCCCGTGCCAAAATGAAAGCACTTGAGCCAAAACTGTCCTGCTTTGAAGTAGTCCAAAGTGCTGCACATGTGCAAGAGAGTGAGGAAGAGTGATGGAGAAGAGGAGAAAGGGAGAGGAGGAAAGGAAAGTTGAGAGAGGCTTTGATACGCCACAACGGGCTACGTCTCTGGCCCAGGCCAGGCTCACACTTTCATCTCATCCATCCATCCATCTTTGTGCTTTCTCCTCTCCCTCTCTGTCTGTCTGTGTTTTCAGCACTCAATAAGCCTGTTTGATCCCCTAACTCAGGGCTTCTCCACCCCCACCCGTAAGCCCTCTCTCCACCAATCACAGGCCAGGTCACCGGAATGCAAGGCATGTCGGTCAGTGTCCTGCCTCTGCGCGTGCTGGCGCTGCCCATCCTGCTGCCATGGTGACCCAGCTCGCCCTTTAAAAGATAAGATTGCCAACCAGTATCATCCATCTTTTTTCATTCCACCTTTCCTCATCAATCTCTTTCTTTTCCCTTGTCCACGGCTGCAGGTTTTGTCGGCTTGCCTCGTTCTTCAGAGTCGACAGACTCCCCTTTCTCCCTGGAAAGTTTTCCCCTTTGTCTGCCCTTCATAAGAGAACTGTTTCCTCTATTGATTGTATTCGGTGATAAAGTTGTTAGCATTCTTTGCACATTGAACTGAGAAAACACTCACTGACTTCCACAGGTGGGAATAACAAACGCTTCTGTAACCTGATCACATGATCACAGTCCCCCAGTGAAGGAAATTCTTTAGTGTTTTTGAGCCGCGTCTTTCCTGTTCAACTCAGTTCTCAGGGCATCAGGGTTAATATTAACCTGCCACGTAAACATGAGAGAATTAGAAAAGAGACGTACACAAGCAACGCAAGTACATCAGTAACAGGCCAAGGTTTCGGCTATGAGCTGACGGTCAGTTTCGTGTTACGTTACGCGAGTACGAAGGGGAGTTATATTCATTCAACTAGAGGTTGTAACTCGTAATTCCTTACTTTCGACCAGAAAAAACAAATAAACACCCCTTTCAACTCGTAACTCCCCCCCCAATCAGGAACTCTGGACGATCTCCTCAACCCTGAGTTCGCCAAGTGACACCAAACCAACATGGCGGCTCACAGCAGCAACAGTGAACACAGCAGCACTTCAGCTGTTAAATGTGTTATACTGTATAAACAAGTATTAGCTGCAGATCAACCAACATACAGACATATTTGCTTGTTAAATCTATATCACTGACTCTACATTTCACAGTTTTGAGTCATCACAGTTAGCTAGCTAGCTTGTTGCTAACAAGACACGAGCATGAAGGCATCCATGTTTCTTTCCCCCACTTTGTAGATCAAATGCAAGGAGTTTGAAAATGACTTCATTCCTAGCTCACAGATCTGAAGTAAGCTGAATGCAGCATTGTACTGTACCTGAAGCATGACTGCTACAAACAGGTCGACATATTGATAAACTTTTTTTCTGAACATTTTAGTGAACTGATATGTGCCAGTCGTAAGAGCTCTCTCTCTCTTCTCTACAGGCTCCCCACCCCCGGCCACACTTCCTGCTGGTCATGCTAGCATCATGTGGTAATATAATACAGGTACATGTGTTGTTGCCACAAGTCTACCAACCTGGTCTTCATAACTTTTGCTTGCTTTTTGTGCCATTGTTCACACGCAGAGGCAGAAATTACAGAACATGACTACGAGAACTCAAAAAAGAGGCAGGAAAGCAAACAGAAACAGGATTACTCGCGTTATTGAATAGAGTCTTAATTGTGTAGAAATTCAGCTGATACAACCTGAGCCACACAGACATCAAGTGAAGTTAGCTATAACACACACACACACACACACACACACACACACACACACACACATCATGCCCACATTTACACTAAAGAGCTTCCTGTCCTGCTGATGTGTACACACATATACACACACTGCCAACACAGAGACTCAGCCACTTGATACTATCTTGCAAATAAGACATACTGCAACACATCTATCCATCTCTCTCTCTCTCTCTCTCTCTCTCTCTCTCTCTCTAACACACACACACACACCTGCAAAAACATTAAGAAGTGAGCAACAATACCACTAAGTCCAAATGAATAGGTTTGTGTGTGTGTGTGTGTGTGAGAGAGAGTGTGTGTGTGTGTGTGTGTGTGTGTGTGTGTGTCTGAGTGTGTGAGAGAAAGAGAGAGAGAAAGAGAGAGAGAGAGAGAGAGAGAGAGAGAGAGAGAGGAAGGAGGTCTTTACAGATATTCAGGATAATGTTCATCAGGACCTTCACGTGGGTCTCCTTCTGTGTGTAAGCAAAACAGAGAGAGAGAGAGAGAGAGAGAGAGAGAGAGAGAGAGAGAGAGAGAGAGAGAGAGAAAGCAAGTGACAGAAATTGCGGGAAGTCCAGTCATGTTCCCAGCCTTTCAGCATGTGTGAATAACTGCAGAGTGTGAGACAGATTTGTTTAAGAAGCAGACTTCTTGCGTGCGCAAGTGTGTGAGAAACGTATTGTTTACGGCACGTACAGGATGTGCCATTTTCCCGGGAAAAGAGCTGGCCAGGAAACACACACTCAGCGGGGGAACGCACAGTCTCGCTCTATCTCACACACACATCTCTATCTCACACACACAGTTACTCTGCAACCCTTTTCCCTAATTTACTATTTCCTATCTGCAATCAGAGCTAGAGTCTGGGTATGGTGGGAGAAAGCCGTATCTCCATCTCATCAAATCTTACATAACGCCTGGGCTTAATAACGAGAGCACAGTCAGGATCAGACAAATCATCGTTATTAACCACACCGCGTAATTCTCAACACCGCAGTGTCTCTGTGAGGGCCATTCGCTGGGAAGAGAGGAAGAAGGAAGAAAGGATGGAGCAGTGGAAGAAGCCCTGTGTGTCTGAGAAGAAGAACAGATGATGAGAGAGAAAGGGAGAAGGGCAAGAAAAGAGTGTCAAAGCTTTGGAAAGCAACAGCAAGTGGCCCGAGAGAGAGAGAGAGAGAGAGACAGAGAGAGAGAGAGAGAGAGAGAGAAAAGAGTGAGACGAGGAGAAAACGAAAGAAGGGAGAAAGAAGAACAGTTCAGGAGGTGGGGAAAAAGAGAGTGCGTACTGAATGATAGTTAGGGCTGCCAAGAGTGATAAAAGAGCAAGGTGGAGAGAAAGAGAGAGAGAGAGAGAGAGAGAGAGAGAGAGAGAGAAGGGGGGGAAATCACACCTTTTTTTCATTCAATTCCCTTCGTACAAAGAGAGTGTGAAGAAAAAAGGCAAATAAAGGAGAGAAAAGAGGAAAAGGGGTGCATGTAAGGTGGGGATAGAAGGTAAGAAAAAGAGGGAGCAAGAAGAAAAGAGAGAAAAATAATAAAAGAGGGGTGGACTGAGGGGAGACCCCACCATTCAGGGACCACCAGAGAGCCAGCGAGAGTGACAATACATAGATAGAGTAAATGGCACTTCATCACTCACTCACTCACTCCAACACACACACACACACACACACACACACACACACACACACACACACACAACCCCCCACGGTGACAGACAAACAACATGAATTGAACTCTCTCTCTCTCTCTCTCTCTCTCTCTCTCTCTCTCTCTTGAAAAAAGCACTGCCATATTTGCCAAAAAAAGGGGAAAAAAAGAAAAAGAAAAAAGAAAAGAAAAAACACACAGTGCCCTCTGGGCTGTCTTTGTTATAATAGTGCAGTAAGCGCCTTTCAGGGCTGATTAATCCATGTAAAGATTCTTTTCTGAGGGCAAAATGGCAACAAATCAGGGGGACAAGCGTCAATAAAAGGACGACGGAAACGGTCGGAGGGAAAGAGTTAAAGGAAGAGAAGAAGAAAGCCTGAACTTTGTGCCAGTAAAGCGAGCAGTGCCGTGGGCATGTAGCCAAGGGCGAGACAAGAGGTGTGGAAGCGAGTGAGGGAGGGAGGGAGAGAGAGAGAGAGAGAGAGAGGGGAAGAGAGAGAGAGAAAGAAGGAAAGAGCACAAAAACAAAAAAAGTGTTGTGTTCGTGGAAGAAAGGGAATAAGAGCCGATGCACCATGCGAAGCGAAAGAAAGAAAACAGGAGTGAGAGAAATCAGGGTGGATTTATTGACTTCTTTAAATATTCATTCAGTCGTTCAGTTATGTCACTAAACGTAATATGCATATTAATATCCGAACCCTAATGTTACACTCAGCACCGTGTGGCTGAACTGCACGACAACAATCAGAGAAACAACGCACAAAAATACCGATGGCCATGATATCAGCGAGCGAGTCCACTGTGAACAGGAAGTTAGGTTAATGTGTCAAAGACAGTGAATGATGGAATACAATCATTCAATCTGACACTCCCTAAACACACACACACACACACACACACACACACACACACACACGCTCAGGTGTGTAACATTAACAGACCCACAGGCAGGGGCAGGTATAAACACATCAGCGCAGCTTGTTTCTTGGAACTGGACACATAACTGTACATACATGTGCAGACACACACACACACACACACGCGCACACACACACACACTGTTCGTCTGTCTTGCAAAAAAATGGAACCCAGCAACTTGATATGACAATCTACGGCCAGCAGAAGTTGGTTTTCTGGCTAAAGGCATCCTCATCTTTCCGTTTAAACGCGACCGGAGGGGGACGGAGGGGCGAAAAGGGATTAAAGGGTTTGCGGTGAGGATGAGAATGTCAAACTAGTTTGCAGTAAGTAAAGAAAAATAGACAGACTAAGAAAAAAAAAATGCAGCAAATGCATTTTTCCCAGAGCTTCTTGTTCCCTGATTATAGGATTAGGCTGCAGAGAGGCAGACAGAATGTAGAACGAGTCAGCCATGATCAACAATAACAAAAATAGCAAGCATTACTTTTTATACAGAGCTGCCTTCTTTTGTTCGTTTCCACACATCCACTCAAACTTGTTTGTGAGAGAGAGAGAGAGAGAGAGAGAGCAAGAGAGAGAGAGAGAGAGAGAGAGAGAAAGAGAGAGACCCACGCACTTGTCGTAACTTTTCTGTCTTGTTACTTTGGCTCTAATTCCTCCGTTCTGCGAAGTCGTGCCTACAGCCTCGAGTCAGGTTCCTCTAAATCACAGGTGTCACAGTGAGGTCCTGGGGGCCGTGCAGAGATTAGTGTTCTCTCTCCTACGACACCAGACTCACACAGGTGTGTGTGGGGGCTACGCTGGAAAACCGACTGTGTTAAATCCACCTGATTTAACATCCAAAAAAGCTGATTGCATGGAATTCTAGCGATCGAAGAAGATTACAGTTATTAAGCATTATCGGGTTGAAACATGCGCAATCTCATGACACTTTCATTGTGAAACCGTGTTGGTTTAATGAAGTAGAACCTCACCAGACACCTTCTCCCATACCTCCTCAGAGACCACCACAGAGTAGCTCTAAGCATCTCGCTCTACACAGCTTTGTATCTATATCTATTCCACCAAAAATCTTAAGACCTCGAAGAGTGATTTTGTTGAATTCCCCAAAAAAAACCACATGAAGTTACAGATGAAGACAAGCTGCTAACCACGTCCCACACCATGTGCTTTCCATATCCTCTCCTAGCCTTCCAGGTGAATTCCTGGGATTTGGAAGAAATTAAGAATAGCCTGCCAGCTCCGGCTGGGCTACAGGAAAGATTCTGGAAAAATGGGATCCTCGAGGACTGAACTGGCAAACGCTAATCTAGGCCAGGATCGTCGTCAGGCTCCGGTCTGCGCCGCTTAAGCATTTGGGCTCTGTCACACATCTGATTTAACTCGTCAGATCATGATTAAAGGCATTTGGGAGTTGATCTTTTTTTTTAAAGGAAAAAACAACAATCACTGCCAGACTATCTGAGGGTGACACTCCTGATCAAAGGATACGGCCCAAACCGCATACTGCTGTACTGAGTAGTGTCAAAACACACCATTTACAACAAGGAACATGTGGTTTGGGATGTAACCTAAGAGCTGACAGCTTGACAAGTACACATTAAGACGACTTGGGATGAGAAGTCATGTAGTTTTGAAACAAGTTTCCAGCAGTAAGAACATTTCAGAGATTTCCCAGGTGAGTGTTTTAGTGCTCTTACACACCTGACTCATGGGTTGATTAACAAGAGCAGGAAAACAGCTCAGTGTGCAGTGCTGGGAAACTGTCCAGGGTTGAGAAACACTGGAGCACACGTAAGAACGGCGGATACAAGTTAACTACGCAGTGATAAGGTCCCGGAAGCCTGCGTTAATGCTGACTATCACTCAGACGTCCTGTTCAGTCTGCTGGCACATATGTAGCTTTAAAATCACATCATCATCATCATCATCATCATCATCACATGAACTGCGACTGCACACAGACAAACTCACTCCCAGCAAAACACCACATGATCACACCAACTCCCCAAAACGTCTTTTAAAAATAGTTTTTTTTGTCTGTTTTTTTTACATCAAAGCGTTGGAAAAAAATGTGAAGGATAAACACTGGACTTACTTTGGGTTGGTGCTGTTCCAGAAGACGCTGTGTCTCTCTGCTGTGGAGAGGGAGACGCACACGTTCGCTACGACGCAGAGCAGAAGCGTCGCCAAATCCATCGCCAGAGCTGCGTAACGCGCAACCACCACCGAGATAAATACTCTGCTGGAGACGTGCGAGTACTCTTCAGCTGCTTAGCTTCCAGTGTCCAGTGAAGAATAAACAGAATCAGGTCCACCTCAAGTCAAAATCAAACATTATTTCGCAGCTTGCAGGCTGTTGATCGCTCAGACGCGCAGCGGAATGAAAGCCGACTGCGCCTTCGGTGCTGCGTTAAACCTGAGCTTCTGCCTGGCCACGCCCACACCGTCCGACTGACCAATCGGCGAGAAGCACTCACGACCAAACGCATCCGAGTGCGCATACTGGAGTGCCAAAAGGTATTCTTAACAGAGAGAAAGAAAGAAAGAAAGTAAGAAAGAAAGAAAGTAGTATGTCAGCTTGGGCCCTGTGATGGCCAGCTGGGGACGCAGCCTCCTGTCGCCCTCTGGGGTTTACTTAAATATGACTTCTGACTTATTTCCCCAGCAATTAATAGCGGAATGTTCAGTCAGGAGTGTGAGCAGATCCAGAAGAAGCCAGACACTGTGGTGAATCTCAACTCAAGGGTCGATTCCAGGCAACATTCAGCAACAAGCTGTGCGCTTTCATCTGCCCTCACTCCACACACACAGTGAGCATTCAAGCGTCATAAACCGTGATCATAAGCGTTCATAAACTGTGATCATAAGCGTTCATAAACCGTGATCATAAGCGTTCATAAACTGTGATCATAAGCGTTCATAAACTGTGATCATAAGCGTTTATATACCGTGATCATAAGCGTTCATAAACCGTGATCATAAGCGTTCATAACTTGTGATCATAAGCGTTCATAAACTGTGATCATAAGCGTTTATATACCGTGATCATAAGCGTTCATAAACCGTGATCATAAGCGTTCATAACTTGTGATCATAAGCGTTCATAAACTGTGCGACATCCAACCAGCGCCTGGCTCAAGTAACTATCATCCTGTATTTATATAGCTAATTGTGTGTGTGTGTGTGTGTGTGTGTGTGTGTGAGAGAGAGAGAGGTCTATAGCCAAAAGACAGTGGTACAGAAGTACAGACCTTACTAGGCTTTCTAATACACAGCCCATTAGTGTTGGAGCTCAGTAACAGTGTAGAATGGTACACAAGTGTGTGATTTGGGACACAATGCCAGTTTGTTGAGTGGACGCAGGATACTGATGATTTCAGGATAGTGAAAAGAAAAGACATGTACACTATTCATTTAAATGTGGCTTCTCTGTAAGATTTCAACATATTTACACACAGAATCTGTCTTTGATATTTCTAATATTAATCTGTAAAGTAAATGAATGAAACAAAAGAGGAGTTTCTCTCCTGACGCCATTAGTAAATCAAGTGACCCCTGTTGGGTTCAGACCCCTAATTAGGGAACCCCCAACCTAGTCCTATTACATACAGCTCCCTCCGAAAGTATTGGTCAATGCCAGTTATATTGTTTGCTTTCTTGTTGTACATTTGAGTTTCAGATGAAAAGATGAATGTGAGACGATGGATCAGTGCTTTCATTTCCTGATATTTACATCTAGATGTGTAAAACCACTTAGAACATGGCACCTTTTGTTTGAACATGGGTTTCTTGTTGCCCAGGTGTGCCCGGTTAGATTGATTGTTTAAACCATTAATTCAATTCAATTCAATTCAATGCAGTTTTATTTGTATAGCGCTTTTAACATTGGATATTGTCACAAAGCAGCTTTACAGAAATAAATGGATTAACAAAATATATATTGTAAATATGTGAATTTATCCCTAATGAGCGAGCCAGTGGCGACGGTGGTGAGGAAAAACTCCCTGAGATG
>CM074973.1:11494765-11511557 GCA_037577455.1 Pangasius macronema | reverse complement strand
GTGAGAACCCTCGCTGCAGAGTTCTGGATATACTGGAGCTTATTTAATGTTGTGTTTGGTAGACCATAGAAGAGAGAGTTACAGTACTCGAGTCGAGAAGAGATGAAGGCATGAACCAGTGTCTCAGCGTCATTGACACTTAAGAAGGGACGTAAACGAGCAATATTACGGAGGTGAAAGAAGGCAGATTTAGTGAGAGAAGACATGGTGAATGGTCAGGTGACTGTGACCAACCAACTCAATCAAACCAAACAATATGGCAACAGTCGATGGTGCTGACGTTAGAGGTGTGCAGACTGCCATCCCGCACGACCCGACAAGACGAGTTGCAGGAGTGGCCATGTTCATTTTGGTCAGATATGAAGCTTGCAGGACAAACAAAGGCCACAGTCATTAATATGCAGGTGTATATGGTGCAGAAACACAGCTGAGCTACACCTTTACTGCTTTCATTCATTCATTCATCATGCAGTAACTGCTTTATCCCAGTCAAGGTCAGGGTGCTTTAAATTACTCATTTGTGTATATATTTAGAAACAGAACCAACTAAGTGTGTCAGAAAATATAAAAAAGCAGTTACACACACACACACACACACACACACACACACACACACACACACACACACACACACACCTCTAGCTGACATTTAGTGGACAGAATCTTTTCTTACTATTACTTACTATTAATTTAATGCATACACAAAATACACTACTGTCTGAATATTGACTGAGACGTAACAAATATCGTCTGGAATGCAGGACGTGTTGCATAAAACTGCTGCGCCCACCAAAACAGGGGATTTAAAAACAAAACAAATTTAAAAACAAACATCAAATTCAGTTCAGTCCAGGTACATTTTATGACATTTTTTATGACATCATTTGACATTTTGAGAATCAGCTGATAGGCTGGTTCATGACACTAACTTCTCTTAAGAACTACGCAGCTATTATTATTATTATTATTATTATTATTATTATTATTATGTTCACCTATTAATACTATTATTCTTCCAGCAACTGCTGATGCCAGCTACCTGTTTAAAATAAATGTTGTAGCCTTTGGTTTGAAAATATCTGTGCAACCCTTGTTGGTGAAGCGTTAGCTGTAGTTGCTGTTGCTATAGTAACCACATGAGAGACTGTGCTAAGCAGAATAATGTTTCTGTGGATAACACACTTTCTCGCATTTAGATCATCCGATTTAACTAGACATCGGGATAGATGGAGTTGACCAGCAATCAGCAATCCCAGCCTATCACCTCATAAAGTCTAGCTTTAGATTTAAGTCTAGATTTTATTAAAAATTTAAAAGTAAAAACCTTACAAAGACATCTTAAAAGTGGCAGTACTAAGCTGTAGGGGTGTTATGATGCACTCGATTCGATTCATGATACTCGCCCCATGATTCGATTCAGTTCTACACTAATGAAGGAAAGGTATGACTGAAAAGACTCAACCAATGCAAAATAACGCCCTTTTGTCTGTACAAAACAAAATAAATTGAAGATTGCTACAAACACTTCACATTATAACATTTGTTTTACATGATGTCCAAGTTGTATAGAATTATATCTTATTTATATATTTAAGAGGGTTCATTAAATTTAATGAAAAGTCTCTGACCCAGCGAAGATGATCGACTGAGACATCATGAGCTCTGTAGCAGCACCTGAGGCATCGTTTTAACAGGAAATAAAATGCCAGTTAAAAAATACAAATCGGCTAACCTGAGTTCCACTGTGTCTTTCTCAGGCGCTGTAGATTACAGGGCTGCTGTCATTTGAAACTGTTTTAACTGTTATAACATGTTGAAGTGAAGTGAAGTGAAGTGAAGTGAAGTGACTTTGTGGCCAAGTGTGGTGACCTATACTCAGAATTTGTGCTCTGCATTTAACCCATCNCAATCCCTGCCGGACCCGAGACTCGAACCCACAACCTTCAGGTTCACCTTCAGGTTACAAGTCCGACTCTCAGACCAATAGGCCACGACTGCCCCCACGACTGTTGTAACATGACATGTAACCATATAAGCTGTAATGCGTGTTGATCCAGAGCTATCTGTCAGCATGCTTTCTATATATTTGAATTCTATACGCAGAAATGAAGTTGCATTAAATGCATAATTAATACAATGCTCATATACACAATGTGACTCACACATTTTCATGCATTTGCATTGTGATCATGTCACTGTTTCATTACATCCCTACTAAACAGCTTTATAACAGGAATTTATTACAGTTCCACTGTTTCTGGATCTCAAATGGAGCTTTACTGAGCATATCTCTACAGGATAGAGCATGTTATCTTCACCAGGTTCGGGATTTAGCCTTCCTGTGTGAATTATTCCTGTTTGAAGGCTAGACTTTGGAGATATAACACTGACCAAAAAAAAAACAAAATCAATATGGGATAAACCTGTCATAGTCTCACAAATCAATGATAATGATTAGCTGCTGCACGCACAGAGCCCCTGAAAACCCAGTAACAGTAAACTCAATCAGTTAAAGTTAATTACTTTTTTTTGCATGGAAAACATCATTTCTCTACAGGTTTAGTCATTAAAATCAGGAATCTCGCTACTTAGTGTGTGAAATGACGAACGTGTTTTAGCATAACAATGGGCCTAAGCCAGTTTGACTATTTTCGGCATGGAGACGGGCAGAACATTACAAATCCAATGTGCCACGATACGTCATTCAGCCCTAACAGGAACTGTGAAGACTGAAATGTATACAAGAGCACTTTTCTACACCGCTAACGGATGGTGATCAGCAGGATAATATATTAATATTTCTTGGTAGTGGACTCACATCACACCTTTTTTTTTACCCATCAGTTTCAAAATTAAACACCATTCTTTCTTTCAGCATAAAGCCTATGATGAGTTTCCATATTTTCTCAATTCTTGCACGCTTTGTTGTACTCCGCTGGCACACTCTGCGCTTGGCACTGCAGGCTAGCTGCGGCAGGTGACAGAGCCTGACCCAGGCCATTGGATATTCCTTTCCCATCTTACAATAATGAGCATGTGGACAAGTCTCTTTGGTTCACACTCTTGCTTTCTTTCTCTGTTGGCTGTCGTCTCCAGCCTGTGTGCAGGTTGGATCTGGACTATGACAGGTTCTGACAGGGTTTTCACAAGCCTGACATAACTCACCTAGATCACCTGTGTGTGTGTGGGTGTGTGTAGGTGTGTGTGTGTGTGTGTGTGTGTGTGTGTCACCTCTACATGTTTAAATGCAAGTGTGTAGCCTGTTAATAGAGAGTGCTGTGGGGTGACGGTTATAAATAAGCAGAGTAAGATTGGATTAAAATGACACATAATCAGTGTGGGGTCATGTCCACTTAATGATGGTGCTTTTCAGTGAATACAAAATGAAGACAAAAACACTGCAGTGCAGATAGAAATGTGTATATTTTGCAAGCCTGTACATTTGAGTTTAAAAGTTTACATACACCTAGGCTAAACCTATTCCGTCTCAGTGTTTCACAACGCCATCCATTTTTGTGGTACCATACATGTCCTGTGTTATGTCACTTAAGGGCATCTACTTTATTCCCATCAGTGATCATTTTAAAACAATCAGAGACAAAGTTATCTCTAATTTTACATCTGTGCAAACAACTGTATATAAATACAGAGATACTGGGAACACACAGACACTGCATCCTTCAGGAAAGAGCCACAAATTAACTTCCAGGGATGAAATTTGGTCCAAAAGATTTGACTGAAACCCAAGACAAGGAAGGACCTGCTGAAGAAGTTGGAGGTATCAGGTATGTATATGCACTAATAAGCGAGTCCTACATCGCCATGCCCTGAAAGACTCAAGGACAAGGACAAATCTCTACTCCATGACCATGAAAAGCCCGTTTGCAGGTGATCTTCAGGACGAAGATTTGGCCTTTAGGAAGACGACACTTGAACTGTTTGGGAATAATGATCAGCGCTTAGTATGGAGGAAAAAGTGTGAAGTCTGAAGAATAGCATCCTATCTGCGAAGCGTGGTGGTGGCAGCATCCTGTTGTGGGGTTGTTTTACTGAAAAAGACTTCAGAAAATAGATGGCATGACGAGGAAGGAGGATTATCTAGAAATACTGAAGCAATACCTCAAGACATTGGGTAGAAAGTTAAAACTTGGTCACAGCCGGGTCTTTCAGCAGGACAATAATTATAAGAAGCATACCTCCAACACTGAAACAAAATGGCTGACAGACAACAAAGTGAACGTATTGGAGTGGGCATCACAAAGCCCTGACCTGAATCCCACAGTCTTAGCAAGGCGGCCCACAATCCTGACTGAGTTACACCAGTTCTGTCAGGAGGAATGAGCAAATATTCCACAGCAGTATTGTGGGAAGCCTGGCGAAGGTTACAGCAAGTGCTGGCAATCAAAAAGCAATACCGCTAAAGCCGATCCAAATGTATGTAAACCTATGAACCGTGAAAATCTGATATAGTAAATAAAAGCTGAAATATATGAAATGACCACGTATGGAAATAAAGTACAGTAGATACCCACTGTGTGGACTTAACACAGGAAATGCATTTTTAACATGAATATGTGGAAATTGAATATGAAAAGTTGAGTTTGAGTATCTTTAGCCTAGCCTAAACTTTGGACCACAACTGTATGTGGATGAATAAGTTCAAATCAACTCAATTTTATTCGTATAGTGCTTTTAACAATGGACACTGTCACAAAGGAGCTTTACAGAAATAAATAAATTCAGGATAATTGATAAATTTATCCCTAATGAGCGAGCCAGATGAGACGATGGCAAGGGAAAACTCCCTGAGAGGACATGAGGAAGAAACCTTGTGAGCAACCAGACTCAGAAGGAACCCATCGGATAGTGCACCTATCAGTGAATTAGTGTTACATACTTACACACTTACACACACATCTGTTTTCTGTCTGGGATCAACTCCAGATTCAGCATGACCCAGACCAGCAGAAAGCACTTATCAAGGGTTAGCACTGTCACAAACTATTTTTATAATCTAATATAATCTATCAACATTTGTTGTTGATGTTCCAATAACAAATATATAAAATTTATATTACAAATAAGGAATGATACTATTTGAAATAACGACACAAGACCATTTTAAGCTACTTTTTTTAAGTGAGAAACAGTTTAGATCACTCTTTCTTTGACTATCATCTTGTTGCCACCATCATTCAAAGATTTCTTGTGTGGTGCTTGACTTGGCGTCTGAGTGTTTTTTCTCTCATGTGGGCGGAAGATCACAGAGCGAAGAGGAAGAGCACACGGCTGATCTAAGCACTATTCAGTCATAACAATTAATAATTAATTAATTACATTTTTCAGAATGACGAGAGCACAACTTATTTTTTTTTATCAGGTTTTCATACTTTTATAATCTAAGCAAGCAGCCTATGGAGACACACATTGTTTTGCTTTACCTTCTATTTTTGATTTCAACAAAGTGTTTACATTATACACAGTAACAATAATAATAATAATAATAATAATAATAATGATAAATGATTAATAGCAAATTACTTTCAAAGGTGGTTGCAAAAAAGCTCACAAAAACACATTTTCAATTAAACATACATTTTTATTTAAACACAATACCAATAAAATAAAGATTACAAATTATATTTTTTTCGCAGCTTGTTAGGATGCTGGGATCAGAGCACAGGGTTAGCCGTGATACAGCAGAGAGGAGTAAAGGCCCAGCTCAAGAGCCCCGCAGGAGCAGGATGGCAGGATGGGGCTTGAACCAGCAACCTTCTGATCAGTAACCCAGCAAATTAACCACTGAGCCACCAGCTTACGTCACTCCTGAGCCATGTGTAAGCAGTGGTGAGCAAGCACAGGACGAGAGAAAGAGAGAGAGAGAGAGAGAGAGAGAGAGAGAGAGAGAGAGAGATATTGAATGAATGAATGAATGAGAGAGAGAGACAGAGAGAGAGAGAGAGAGAGAGAGAATGAATGAATGAATGAATGAGAGAGAGAGAGAATGAATGTATGAATGAATGAGAGAGGGAGAGCGAGTGAATGAATGAATGAGAGAGAGAGGGCAAATGAATGAATGAATGAATGAGAGAGAGGGGGGAGACCGAGCAAGCGAATGAATGAATGAGAGAGAGAGAATGAATGAATGAGTGAGAGAGAGAATGAATGAATGAATGAATGAATGAGAGGGAGAGAAAGAGAGAGAGGGGGGAGAGCAAGAGAATGAATGAATGAGAGACAGAGAATGAAAGAATGAATGAATGAGAGAGAGTGAATGAATGAATGAATGAATGAATGAATGAATGAATGAATGAGAGGGAGCAAATGAATGAATGAATGAATGAATGAATGAATGAATGAATGAATGAATGAATGAATGAGAGGGAGAGAGAATGAATGAATGAGAGGGAGAGAGAATGAATGAATGAGAGAGAGAGAGACAGAGAGAGAGCAAATGAATGAATGAATGAATGAATGAGAGTGAGAGACAGAGAGAGAGTGAGTGAGAGAGAGATAGAGAGACAGAGTGAGAGAGTGAGAGAGACAGAGTGAGAGAGTGAGAGAGACAGAGTGAGTGAGAGAGAGAGAGAGAAAGACATAGTGAGAGAGTGAGTGAGAGAGACAGAGAGAGAGAGAGACAGAGAGAGAGTGAGAGAGTGAGAGAGAGACAGAGAGAGAGAGAGAGAGAGAGAGAGAGAGTGTCTGAGTGTGCATGTGTCTCAGTGGTCTCAGACATGACTCTGACTCGAAACAGTTTCTCTTCACTGCCCCATATTCACGAATACCAAATATCTTTTGAATATATTCGGATTTATCTAGCATTTCCTATTATAATTCCTATTACACTGAACCAAATATAACGTTATTTAACGTATTTCTGAGCATTTTCACTCATTTCAACTTTTACATTTTCTTATTCTGTTAGATCATTTTGCTTCTTTCCATAAACATAAGCTTAAAATTAGCAAAATTATCTGCCAATAGAAGAAGATTATTTCAGCCCTGAACTTACGTTTAATAATGTTATATTTTATACTGGATTTATTAGGGTTATACTACATAAATCTGATTACATTCAGGATGTTCAACTGCAAAAGATGTCCTTTTTTCACTGTTGTATGAAATGAACAACTTTTGGCTGTAAAAGACTTTTTACTCTCACTGGGGGGCAGTTACCATGGCAACTTGGCTAACCATCACACTGAGCACGGGCCTAGCTGCACATCGTGTTTATGCCATTGACAAAAAGTCAGCAAGTTACTGGCCTCTTCTCTCATCACACATAAAGGCTATTATATGTGCCTGGCTAAAATGTAGATTTTTTTTTTTTTTTGATATGTTTAAATGTGAAGTGTGCTAAGAAGACTAAGATGACTGCTTTGCGCAAGCCACTTGATAAACATTGTAAAAAAAATGTTTTATCGTCAAACGAGGTTGTGTAGTGCCTCTTTGCCACCTGGTTAGTTATTTTCCAGGTTCCTTATTACCTGACTAAACTGATCAATAAATGTTAGAAATTTTCTAATTGACTTGCTATTTTTTAAGTAAATGGTCTAGTAAGACTAAGCTGGATTCTAAACTTCTGTTTAGTGAAAGTCAATATGTATTAGAATTTTTTTTCTTTCTCTGGTTATGGACCCCCGAGTGACACGCCACCCCCGAGTGACACGCGACCCCCGAGTGAGACGCCACCCCCGAGTGACACGCCACCCCCGAGTGACACGCGACCCCCGAGTGAGACGCCACCCCCGAGTGACACGCGACCCCCGAGTGAGACGCCACCCCCGAGTGAGACGCGACGCCACCCCCGAGTGAGACGCCACCCCCGAGTGACACACCACCCCTGAGTGACGTCAGCCGTGCTCCCTGGTTGCAGAAACATTGCACGAGACTATAAGTGAATTTTTAAGTGCAAATTTGTTTTGCTCAAATTTTTGCTAAAATATCACGTTGTGCTGTTTAGTGTCAAAATTGGAAAGATGTTCATAAACACATGGTTTTTACTGCATGCTATCGAATAAAACGCCTTTCCAAGCCAACAGAAGACAGTTGTGTTTAGAGGCAGCTAGGAGAGGTACCTGGTCTGAGGTGCTCCGTCTTTGCAGCACCCATTTACTCTCAGCTAAGTAGCTAACTATCACACCAGTGACGCTGGCTTGCTAACTAAGAATTGAACAAGCTCATCTCACTAGTTAGCTAACATTCTGTAGTAACATTTAGCAATTTTGTATTCTTTTAACACTCCTGGGGGAAAAAATGGGCCAAGCCCAAAAATATGAAGCTTTTAATCGTCTTAACAACAAATTAATCGTCAGGAAATTAGCAAGAATTAAACAAACAGATAAAGGAAGTTAGTATGGGAAGCTTTTCCCTTTGATTTCTTTAAATGTTTAGGCCTTGTGGTCCTTGATGCATCAGGTGTGGCAGATAACCAAATAATGACTAATCTTTAAAAAAAAATCCCAGAAATACAAATTTTGTACACCCACACGTGTTAATTAGCATTTTATATCAGACTTTTTAATTATCATGATTTTACCTTTGTGCACAAGAAGAATATATAAGTGAATTTCCCTGTTTGTAGCTTTTCAAGATTCAAGATTCAAAGCGTTTATTGTCATTTACACATAAAACATTTTCTCCAAACAGTTCACTTCAAGTAAATGTGCAAATGGTGGCAGAGGAGCTCTCAGGAGTGCATTTGTTTAATTCTTGCTCATTTTCTGACCAATCATTTGTTGTTAAAAACCATTAAATTTTAATATTTGCCATTTTGAGCTTGGCCTATTTTTAATTTTTTTTGCCCATAGCTCTCCTTAAAACTTCATGAAGAAGCCAGCTCACTAATGCTATACAGCTAGGCCACGTTCTGACTGAGGAGTTCCCTTTAATGGACACGTTTAGCTAGCTAAGTTTATTCAGCTTACAGATAAGTGTATGGCATCTGGCTGGGCAGCACCTCAGCTCTCACTGTCATGACATCCTCGATGGTGAAAATGTGACACACAAACAACAAAGTTGTAACCATCAAGAGCCTTGTATACCTTCAGTTTCTCTCTTGTATAAATTCTCTCTCTGAGTTTCTATGAGATATGTGTATATATGTCTGGTCACTGCAGGCTAGTCAATCACTTAGCATCATTTAGCCACTGAAAGACACCAACTATAAGAATCTTCTAGAGTTGCACCAGTTGAAAGTGTTAGTTTAGCTGAATGGCACTCCCTGTCCTTCAGCGCTCGTCCGTAATAACTAGTGGAGAACCTTTCAGCTAACTTCAATCCCATTCCTAAATAAAATTCTTGATAGATTCTTCAGCCAGATTCTAAAAGTAGCTTCGACTACTAGCTAGGCTTCTTGGGTCTTTTTTGCAACCAGGTTTCACGCACATCACTTTCTGTTTATGGGGTCGAATGTGAAATCTGCTGGTCCCTGGAGCCCAGGCTAGTGATGTTGTTGCAAGTTAAATCAGTTTCTTGAGACAAAACATTTAGATTTCTTATGTACAGTACATTGTCAATTTTGTCAACCAATCCTCAGTCCTTCTGAGGTGTGTGAGCGTGTGAGTGTTTTTGTGCTTTATCAGTGTGCACTGGAAATGGCTGAGGGGAGGAAAGCTAGAGAAAAGCTGCTGAAGACCCTGCACTCTCTACAGCATTAATATTCTTAACTCCTCCTCTTCTTCCTCTCTCCTGATCCAATCTGCATCTCCATCTGTCTCTACTGTAGATATTTTGTGAATGTAACTCTTTTTACCACCTCCAGATACATTTTAGGTGTCTCCTGGCCATGCTCTCTCTCTCTCTCTCTCTCTCTCTCTCTCTCTCTCTCTCACACACACACACACACACATCAGCTCTGTCTCCCTCCCTCGATGTGTCATGCTCCCTCTCTCTTGGGATGAGGCACAGAGCGCTGCAAACCAGATTTGTGATTCATATGCATTTCTTAACAAATTACAAATATATACTAACGTATATAAACCCCGTGGGCACACACACACGCATGAACAGACACACACTCACTCACACACGCACACACATACACACACACGCACGCACACACGCACACACACACACACACACACACACAATGCCTTTTTCTCCACTGGGATTTCTCACTGACAATACACAACAGGCTGAGCCATACCGGAGAGCTCCATAAAAATCACACACACACACACACACACACACACACACTCATTAAGTTACTCATTAAGTAACAATATCCCCCGCATGCCACAAGTGCATATTCAGAGGTGAACTACTCACGATTTTCTGTAGCAGGTGGAGAGAGATGAACACAAAGAATAGGATGACTCCCTGACATTAGTGTGTATAATTTCACTCCCACACACACACACACACAACATGCTGCACATCGTAGTCCTTCCACCCACACACACACACACACACACACACCAACATCCTGATTCTATTTCTCTGCTGTCTTTCATACACTCGCTCTTACAAACGCTGCTTTTTCTTTGTCTAGATGCTTCTATTGCTGTTCCTGACCACCAAAGAAAAATACATACACTGTACATGCCTGTCCTCAGAATGTTTTAAATCAGCATAAAGAGGTACACATATATATAAATACACACACACACACACATACACACAGAGAGAGAGAGAGAGAGAGAGAGAGAGAGAGAGAGAGACATGTCCACAGATACATACACATTCAGGCAGATAATAACGGAGCACAGCAGGACATTGATATTCAGTACACCCCCCCCCACACACACACACATACACACAGACACACAAACACACACACACAGTGTGGTTAGAATCTAAAATCTGGCCTCTGTATGAGTTAACACTGCGGTGCTCTGCACCATCATCATTACGCACACACACACAAACATAACCGCACAGATACACAGAAAAAATACAAATCAGAAAGCATGTTTCAAATGATTACTGTTTGCTCAGACACATGCTCAGCACAAACACATCCACCCAAACAGCGTCCGTCCTGCACAGTCATGGATGTAAATGGAAAATGTGCGTGTGTGCATAAAATTAAATGTGTAGTCATTCGTCTATAAACAAGGCAGCTACTGGATTCCAACTGATTTTTGTCATTCAAATCAAGCAAAAACCAGATTAAATGGCGCATCCTGCCCTGTTAGCTGAGGTTTGAAATCAATCGGCACTTGGGTTTTCTGCTCAGAGGTTAGTGATGAATTGGGGAAACAGTGAGAAATTTGGAGACATCATGGAAATAATTACCATGGATGAGGACACTGCTTCTCGGTTTCATTCCTCATCAGTGACACACTGAGGGCAATTGCTGCCTTGTTTTTTTCGACCACAGAACAAATGTCGACCAGTGACGAGAAGCGCAAGGAGCTCAACACCGCAGTAGGGATTATGCTACATTCAACCAGAGGCCATAACCGACCTCCAACTAGGAGAAAGCACACACAAACCATACTAAGGAACTCAGGACAACCCTGAATTCAGCATGTGATGTCAAATCAACATGGCTGCTCACAGCATGAACAGTAAACACAGTAACACCCCCTAGCATATCCTGAGTTATGTTGCATATACAAGCATTGGCTTTAGATCAATCAACATACAGACATATTCGCTTGTTAAATCTACAAACACTGACTATCCAGTTCTCTGTTATGAGGATGTAAATATACATCACTCATCACAGTTACCTTCTAGCTCATTGCTCACAAAAGGCGACAATGGAGAAGTCCATGTTTTTCCCATTTGAGGCCGAAACTGAAATTATTCCAAACCCAGACGTCCTACTTTTGAGGTAATCCAGACGCAGCATTATTTCCATCAGCTAGTCTCCTTGACTTGAAGTTCACTGGAGTTTACTTACTCTACCCTTATTCACCAGCAAAACACTTAAATTACAGCAAATGACACAAAATGAGCTTCATTTATTAATCTTTTAGGAAAGTCAGCGTTTTTTAGGCCAAACCAAACAAACTCCTACCAGATTTACAAAAGCTAAATAAGCTAAATATTCCAGTAATACAGCTCAGTCATTGCACAGTGGCAATTTATGGATATGTTTTGGATTGCTTTCTTTCAAGTCCTTAATATGGAATGACGTGAGTTTCACAAATGTTTCATTAAATTGATATGTGTAACTGAAATAAATAAACGATTTAAAGTTGACAGTGTAATCCGTATATAAAATTGCAGTAACTCAGGCCAATTGTAGTCGAACAAGGTTCACGTAAATGACTGTCTTTCTTATAGTTATATAGTTCCATCCAAAAGTATTGGTACGACAAGGCCTTTTGTTTTTTCTATACACTGAAGACATTTGGGTTTGAGATGGGTTTCAGCAGATGAATATGAGACGATAGATCAGAATTTCAGCATTAATTTCCTGCTATTCACATCTAGTTGTGTTAAACAACTTAGAACATGGCACCTTTGGTGGCAGACCACCCAACTTTAGGTGAGTAAAAGTATTGGAACAGATAGACTTAAAGGAGATGAAAGTAAATAACACTTAATATTTGGTTGCATATCCCCTGCTTGCAATAACTGCATCACGCCCGTGACTTACTGACATCACCAAACTGCTGCATTCTTCTATTATCATGCTTTTCCAGGCTTGTAGCATACTTTCTTTCAGTTGTTGTTTGTTTTGTGGGGTTTCTCTCTTCAGTCTCATTCTTCTTCTCATTCTGCAAGAGGTGAAATGCTGCTCAATTGGGTTAAGGTTGTCTTGTTGCATGAAGTTCCTCTCAATTAGTTTGGATGCATTTCTCTGAAAATTGGCAGTGAGAATGTTTCTGTAGACGTCTGAATTCATTCTGCTGCTACCATCATTAGTTCTATCATCAATAAAGATTAGTGAGCCAATTCCAGAAGCAGCCATGCAAGCCCAAGCCATGACACTACCTCCACCATGCTTAATGAACAGATCCTTTCTCCATACATTTCCATAACATTAGTAGAGGTTAATCTTGGTTACAGAACTTTTGTGGTTTATCTCTGTATTTCTTTGCAAATTCGATTCTTACTGCTGATGAGTGGTTTGTGTCTTCTGATACAACCCCTATATTTCTGCTTTCAAAGTCTTCTACTGACTGTTGTTTTTGTGCTTTTTCTTCACAGCTCTCTCAATGTTTCTGTCATCAGCTTCTGTTGTTTTCCTTGGCCGACCAGCTCGATGTCTGTTTGTGCAATGGCTCTGATTGATTTTCCTTCTTTTCTCAGCTGCAAAATGGTTTGCTTTTCTCCCATGGACAGCTCTCTGGTCTTCATGTTGGTTTATCCTTTTTAACAACAAATGCAGTCTTCACAGGCAAAAAACCCAAGGCTCAAACCAAGAGCAATTAATTATTTAAACAGGGCAGACCTGGGCAACAAAAGTCACATGTTCCAATATTTTTGATCACTTGGGTGGGATCAAACAAAAGGTGCCATGTTCTAAGTTTAACACTTCTAGATGTAAATTTCAGGATATGGCAGCAGGCCCATGGTAGAGCGTCAGCTTCAGGCGGAGAGGAGGCAGGTTGAACCAACAGGTAACGCATGACGATTCTCAACTGTGTCTTATTACCGCTAGCCTACATATGTGTGTTTCTTTGTGCTTTCAGTGACTGCCAAGATCCAGAGAGAGAGAGAGAGAGCGAGAGAGAGTCATAGCTGGTGGAGCTTGCAATATGCACATACTCACACCCACGCACAGAGCGTGATCTTAACCTGGAATGAGGAGAAAAGATACGAGTGAGTGACGGCCTCTTTTGGGTTGCATTTCCGTTAGTTTGGGGTTTTTTTTGGTTGAGTTTTTGAAGCCTGGAGTTCTGCTGAAATTCTGCCTGCCTCCAGAACCTTCCTCTGCACCCATACACGGTGTGTTCTACACAGGAAATGAAAGCTGAAATTCTGATCTATCGTCTCATGTTCATCTTTTGATCTAAAAATGGCTTCAGTGTTCCAGTACTTTCAGAGGGGACTGTATTTTAAATTATATGTTTGTCCTAAGGTTACGTTTATACCTTGTACTTTTATATATCATTTTAATTTGGATTCCATTATTACGAACATAAAGTCAGTATGTAACAAGCTTTGAGATACAGAATTTTCCCTTCTCGTGATAAATGATTTAACCGCAATAAATACACATGGTTTAATTGTCCAGTAGTGACAGCCTAAAAAAGACAGGAATTTCTACCACGTCAGGTTTAGAGAGAGAGTACAGGTTCAGGAGATTACTGATGTGAGATGGGGGAAGGGGGTGGGGCTTCCAGTGGACCGTTTAATATTGGAGTGTTCAAAACACCTGCACAAATTATTCCAGATGAATATGCCAATTGGCTCATCTCCCGTCATTTTGGAGAGAAAAAGACTACTCTTATTTTTTTTGTCATAACACCAGTGTTAAATTGTGCAGCTCCTATGCAAGATGTGTAAGCATTGGCAAGTCTGGTAATATAATCGGAGTAAACGTCACTGGATTGGAGCAAAACATCTAGGTACACTGTACATAATTTCACATAAACATCTATGTATGCTATAATTTTACATAGACATCTATGTCCAAAAGCGGACACCTGACTAAACACAACTATATACTTTTTAAACATCCCATTCCAGATTTGTCCCCCCATTGCTCTTATAATAGCCTCCACTCTTCTGGGAAGGCTTTCCACTAGATTTTGGAACACGGCTGTGGGGATTTGTGCTCATTTGCACAGCATACAGATACAGCATTCAAAGACATTCTAGACAATTGTGTGACCCCAAACTTGTGCCAACAGTTTGGGAAAGAACCACATATGTATGTACGAAGAACATACATATGTTTAATGTATGTTTAATGTGAGTGTAATGGTCAGGTGTCCACATACCTTTGTCCATATAGTGTACATTAGTATAGGAAATGTAAAAAGTCTGTAATTTCAGGGAACACGAAAAATAGCATACATTCAGAAGTGCTGTGCCACAATCCAGTCTGGGAGCAGTGCAAAAAATATCCAATGTTCAGGCTCTTCAGTGAAGCAACAGAAAAAGCAATGCTACTGCCGTTTATGAGCGGGAGCCCAAGAGAGGAAAACTGGACTGGCTAATTGGGAAGCATTTCTCTCTCCTGTTGATTAGAGAAGCACTAAGCAATCGTGGGCGTTTGTGAGCTCATGTGTGCAAAAGAGAGCAGTTAGTGCTTTCCTCTGAGTGCGTTCAGCTGTGATGTAGCATGAGCAGCAGATCCAAAAAGATATGGTGGCTTTCTTCACATGGTTCAGAAGAAATGCATGCTAGCCTTCACCCTCTCCAGTTGGTTGGAATTGACCTGTTGATTAGAGCAACACTAAGCAATCGTGGGCGTTTGTGAGCTCATGTGTGCAAAAGAGAGCAGTTAGTGCTTTCCTCTGAGTGCGTTCAGCTGTGATGTAGCATGAGCAGCAGATCCAAAAAGATATGGTGGCTGTCTTCACATGGCTCAGAAGAAATGCATGCTAGCCTTCACCCTCTCCAGTTGGTTGGAATTGACTATGACCAAAATTGTTGGACAGCTTAGACCAGTTCCAACCAATATTCAAATATCAATATTACTGGATATCCAGAAACTTTTCCCACATCAGACTGCCCTCTAGAAAAACTTCATTCATGCAGTCATCTTTCCCTCAACCCTGCCAAGCCTCCTAGGCCCTGCTGAAAAACATCCCCACAGCATGGTGCTGCCTTCCACTGTGCTTAACCACAGGGATGGAATTGGCTAACGATTTGTCTGTGCAGTATGCAAACTCTTCGATGGAGCTACAGGTTTTGTAGGACACTTTTACTCGCAAGCATGCCAAAAATGAAGATTGTGAAGCTGTAAAAATCCAACGTAACCATATAATAAGCATTCCCTCATTTTTAGTTATTCTTCCAGAAAGACGTGAGCACAACTCGCCCTCTTGTTTCTATCAGTCACACTTTCAAGGGTCATTAACCAATTTTTCCTGGCTTGTTATAATAAGCAAAAAGCCTATTACAAATTAAATCAATCAGTCTGTTTGTTGTTCATTAAAATGAAAAAAAGAATTCTTGACAGTGTTTAATAATGTTTGTTTTATTTGTTATAACTGGAACAATTGAAAACAGTCAGCGAGTAATTCAGAATGAATTCACACAGTGCAGGGAAGAAGCACAAAGAAACAGCAGAAACAGCCCAGCCGCTGCCCCCAATGATTTCAGCACTGTATAATATTCTACCCTAAAATAGAGGCTTGTTTGGTTTTATGGTATAACTTGCTGGTTAAGTTAACAATGGCGTGTCTGCTATAAAAATCCATGTCAATATTAATGTTTTGTCAACTAATCATTGCTAGGTGTAAATGGGGTCTGCATGAGGTACAACTGAACCAAGAATGAATCTTACATCTTGTGCTCACTTTTCACCTATGATTTTAAACAGACTTTGTGTGTGTTTGGGGTAAATGCTAGTATGCATACAATTAGTTTTGTGTAAATTAGCGAAATCGATGTCCGATGCTGTAATATGCTCTGGCCCCATCCCAATGTGGCATGGCGATGTAGCTTCCAGCAGGTTTTGGTCATTGAACTGCTGGTGCTGGTGATGTCCAGGTGGTGCTCTGAAAACAATGTGGGCTTTATAGGTAATTGGACTATCTTTGAGGGAAAGGATGGACTGTTAGGGCGGGACGGTGTCCATCCCACACAGGAAGGTGCTGCTCTCATTTCTTGCAGCATAGCACATAGTCTCAGAACAGGCCTGACAATCCAGGGCCAAGGCCAGGGAGCAGACAAGCAGGCTAAACCGACCGTCTGCTAGCTGCACTGAGTCGTCACT
>CM074973.1:11453436-11464545 GCA_037577455.1 Pangasius macronema | reverse complement strand
TAGGATTTTGGAGATAAAGGGGAGGTTTGATATTGACCTATACCTGGACAATTGACAGGGGTTGAGTTCAGGTTTTTTAATCAGGGGTTTAATAACTACCTGTTTAAAAGATTTAGGTACATAGCCAGTGCTAAGGGAAGTTTGATTGCTTCTGGTAGTATCTGTTTGAAAAAAAACATATAGGTAATAGGTCTAGTACCCAAGTTGATGATTTTGATGAGGAAATTTAACAAAATAAATTTTGTCTCTCAAAGGGGACTAGAACATTCTAATTGCTGATCTGATATGGTTATATCGTCATCTGCATGATTAGTTATCAAATTCTCTGGCTTTAAATTAATAGTCTGATTTTTTGGCTGATATTTTCAATTTTTTCATTGAAAAAATTTGTGAAGTTATCGTTACTACATATTGTTGGGGTACATGTTTCTGTGGTGGTCTCATTCCTAGTTAACTACAGTAATAAATAAGAATCCAGGATTATTTTTGTAATCTTCTATTAGAGTGGAGAAATATGTTGATCTCTCAGCACTAAGAGCTTTTCTATTGCTCAGAAGGCTCTCCTTCCATGCTGTTTGGAATACTACTGATATAGTTTGATGCCATTTACATTTTAATTTTCAAGTGGTCTGTTTTAAGATTCATTTGTGATCATTATACCATGGTGCTAGTTTTTGTCTGAGCTATTTTTATTTTAAGAGGAGCTACTTTATAAAGTGTGTAGCAGAACATGGACTAATTCAGTCAACCGATCAAGTTCTGTGGGGGTCAGATGGTGATCCATTCAAAGTTGATAACTCTGGGAGATTATTGATAAAACTATGTGCAGTAGCTGACATGAAAGTATGTTTTACGTGGTAGCATGGCAAAGTGCATATATTATGACTAAGACACATTTTAAATGTAGTAATGATCTGAGATATCTTCAGACTGTGGAAGTGTGACAATATTTTCTATATTTAATCTGAATATTAGTATTAAATCAAGAGTGTGATCACCACTATGACTGGGTCCTATTTCGTTCTGATTAACCCCTACTGAGTCTAGAATGGAAACAACCGCTGTTCTCAGAGGGTCTTGGGGATTATCAAAATTAATACTAATATTAATTATCTATAAAACCCATGTTGCTTTCGGAGCACCACTTGCCAGATTGGGATGGGGCCAGAGCAGATTACTGCAAATTAATAGGGCTAACTTCACTGACAATGAAACAGAACTACTGTTGCACAAAGTAGAGTTAAAAAATGTTTTGTAACCTGATGCCTACTTCTGGTTGGGGTTCTCATCACTTGGAAACCACTGGCTGCTGCTGAGGATGGCCCCATATGGACACAGGTGAAGTTATTGATTGTTCACTGATTGAGACTTGAGTGTAAACTCTTCAAGTCTAGTCACTGACAACTAGGCTCTCTGAGGGTCAATCACCTGCCTGGATAGTGCAACAGACCAGCAGATGCACTGTCCAGACTGCACAGGAGAGTTGCGGGGCAGTCGTGGCCTAATGGTTCGAGAGTTGGACTTGTAACCCGAAGGTGGTGGGTTCGAGTCTCGGGTCCGGCAGGGATTGTAGGTGGGGGAGTAAATGACCAGCGCTCTCTGCCACCCTCAATACCACGACTGAGGTGAGATCCTTGAGCAAGGCACTGATCCCCCAACTGCTATTACTACTGTTCACTATTGTGTGTGCATTTGGATGGGTTAAATGCAGAACACAAATTCCAAGTGTGGGTCACCATACTTGGCCACAAGTCACTTCACATGTACATCCAGAAATGGTGCAACATATCTGGGAAAAAAATTTGGTGAGTACAGGTAGACCTCTTTGCTGATGGCAAGTCCACTCACTGTTGTGTCAAGGCCCTGTCTATGCTAGAGGCAATATGTTCAACCCCTATCATGACATGCCATTCCTTATGGGCATTATGGAGAAGTGTTGTGTTCCAGGCAATCTGTGCATCACCACGTACCTTCTCCTGGTGATCTAAGGTCAACATTGCCCCAACTGATGGTTTGAGTACAGCAATCATCTGCGAACAACTTTTCAAGTGGTCATAGGTGAGTCAGTTCCACATGACCTTGTGGCATAGGAGTATCCAGGTGTTAAGCACTGCCCATAGTTAGTAGGTGTTAAACAGAATGTTAGTTATGAATGTACCTATGGTTATATGAACCCTGGATAGCCTCTGCTAGATCCATCATGAGTAGGATCAATTGTTTCCTAAAGAGAAATGCATGAATAATGACCAAGTCATTCTGAGTGAGAACCATGGCTTCAGACTTAGATGTGCTGATTTTCACCTCAGCCACTTCACACTCAGCAGTGAAATGTTCAGCTGTGTGTCGGAGGTCCACTTCAGATGGTGCAAAGAGGAAGGCACTCTTTTGTCATTCCAGACAGCACGGTTGACAAAGTTTGAAAACACCCCCCCAAAAAACACTATAGGTAACCTGTTGGTGTACAAACAGGTTGGTGTACAAACCACCAATAGAGAAGCGTACAGCTGATCAACAGTGATGGGTAGTTCATGGGGCTGTGGCCATGAACAGACACATGGCACAAATCAACCACACTAGAGGCAGAGAATGTCTCTTCTGCAGCAAGGAAATAAAACTTTAGATCACTTGTTCTTACGCTGTCAAAAGTTGAGCAGATTTTTCTCACTATTCAGATCCTGGTGCAGAGGGTTTCATGTTATATGGACAGAATGCCTGTTTGTGTTTGGGCTAAAGTATAAAGCTTCACAGTGGAAATCTGTTGTTTTATTGAATTGTATAATAGGTCAGGCCAAGCTGACCTATTTTCCAGCGCACAAGAAAAAAATGCAGGGAAGTAGCGCTCATGCACTGATGAAATGCTCACAACTCTAGCAAAAGTCAGGCTCAAAGACGAATTCACTCATTTTAAGATGACTCATAGGTTGCCAGAATTCTGTCAGGTGTGGTCACAGAAGCAAGAAGTCTGCAATTTTAATAATATTTAAAGAGCATTATTACTAATTTTTATCTATGTATCTATCTACCTACCTACCTACCTACCTACCTCCCTATTAGGATAATGGTCATATGTTCTGTCCATCCTTAGAGAAATCTAACGTGTAAATAACTTTTAATTTCAAAGCCAAAATATTTCTCTCTCTCTCTCAAGCTACACGTTACTCCTGCTGCCTGATTGGATGCCTGTGCCTTATCCTGACTCCCTCTGCCCTCTGGAACTTCCTGGCCCATCCCTATGCTCCACTTCTGCTTGGAGCTTCCTTTGCCTGAGAATCACTCACTGCTGCTGTGGATGGTCCTACATGGATACCTTAATGATTGTGGTGAACTTGCTTTATTGTATGCTTTTTAAATAATACACTTAATTAAACATGACAATTAAATATAGTTTTGTTTACGTATGCTTCAGTATGTTATGAAATATATTTAATCAAGTGCAGTTCCTTATAGCATACAGAGGTATAATTTAAAATGCATTACTTTAAAATATGCACTTTGAAAAATACAGAAAATATATTGTAGGTGTTTACATACCTTAAGTTCATGCTTCGTTTTCACAAGGGGAGCAGTGTTAAGTTCACCACTGTCTGAGAGTTTGATGTAACCACAATATGTCATGCTGAAATTTATGACTTGGACGGCAACTACACTTATAAAAACCAAAGAATGTCATTTGAGGTCAATATCAAATACATAAATATGACACTATTAATTAGGCTAATTAATAGAATCGTCACTTCAAAGTCAACAAAAAGGGTTTTTTTTTTTCCACACAGAAGACATTGGAGGAGAGAGCATCTTAATCAGAGACATTGCTCATCTCATTGCTTAGATTTTTTATGGATAAAATTATTAACTAACTTAAAGTGAGCTTTAAGCGAAGTACATGAGTGCTTGGTCAGCATATCATTCAAACCGGAAGCACATTTTCCTTACAGGAGAGCACATCAACTCAAAATCGCTAATTAAAAGTGTGATAAAATAGCCTACACCCCATGCACACATTATGACTTCAACAGAATAATATATCACTTCAATTTGCATATCCTTCTGAGATTAAACTAGAAAAAACACTGTAGAAATGTTTTTGAAAAAATGGATATTGAATAACTTCAATTTAATATCTTGTGGCTTCATTAATTTGTTACAACTATCGGTGCAAAATATTTAAAAAACTAAATATGAAATAATAGAATGTGTTAATAATAGGATGTGCTGGATCAAGTACTATTTTATAAGCTGCTGAATAATGAGGGTGGACGCAATATTGTGAAATTAAACCATATATGCAATTATATTATAGTGCTGCATCAATAGCCCTAGTTTATATTTTAGGAATTAACTAAACAGGCGTGGACTAATGGTTAGAGAGTCAGACTTGTAACCTGAAGGCTGTGGGTTCAAGTCTCACTGCTACTTCCTACTGCTCTGGGTGTGTGTGTGTGTGTGTGTGTGCATGCACTTTGATGGGTTAAATGCACAGCACAAATTCCGAGTATGGGTCCCCTTACTTGGCCACATGTTGCTTCTCTTTCACTAAACTGGTTAGAAATATTGGGGGCAGGTACAAACAAAAATACTAACTTCACAAGCTAGATCCACAGACATCTCTATGTAAATTGATCATGAACTGGAGTGATGTAGAAATATCTGAGCCGAAATTCACACACCATACTGACAGAGCAACTATTTCTACATCGTAAGGACATAACCGAATATGAATACATTCGGATTGAACAGATAATATGTTCTAAGTGGATACAAATAGGCCTAGTGATAACTAAAAACATCTTGCTTATGCAAGTTTTCTAAAAAATAAATAAATAAATAAATAAATAAATAAATAACAACAACAAATAGTGTATCTCCTACTCATATCTGTATCTGCATCTGTATTTGTTTTTGTATTCAGATTTAAAACAGAAGGGTGCATGGTCTGTATGTTTTTTTTTTCATTCATAAATTATAACTATAAATATCAATTTGCAGAGCATGACTTTATTCCACTCATGAAACTAACTACAGTATGTTTCAAAACAAAAAAAATATCTTTTCCAAACTCACACCATGCACTACAAGTGGAGAATACCAGGCATCACTCATCACCTAAGCTCCATCTCTACAGGGATGTTTTTCAGCAGCAGAAACTGACAGGCTTGTCAGAATTGAGGGAAAAATAAACTTGAGGAAAACCTGCTCATCAGGACCACAGACTGATTCCAACAAGAAAATGTCCCAAAACACACAGCCAAGATTACTTCAGGCTAAGTCTGAGAATGCCCATGAGCGGATCATCACGTGTTACCTGCCAGTTCAAACCTCATTGTCTACAGCTGATGCTTGATTGATGCTTGACTGCCACATGGCCCCACCACCCGACCCAGGGCGGGGAGCTGTCCAGCATGCAGCTAACTCAACCACCACACAAAACCGCTTTTAACTGGCAGAAAGCCCACTTGCACAACATCCTCCATTGGTCCAGACCTGGTGATCCCTATTTAGTGCAGTCAGTCAGCAGGATGGTGATGTTCGAAAAATTAGGTACAAACTTCCAGTAATAGCCAGCCAGCCCCAGGAACTGACTCACCCCTTTTTGATCTTGGGCAGGCCGCAATCGCTGCTGTCAGTTTGGGAACACACCTGCCCATGGCCCAAGTAGAAACCCAGACACCATACTTCCACCTATCCAACTGCACACTTCTTTGGGTTTGCTGTGAGTCCCACCCATCTCAAGGATCTCAGGACAGCCCTCAGATGTGCTGCCCTGGTGCCGCCAATCATTACATCATTACTATAAATTATTATGTCATCTAAATATGCAGCAGCATACGCATTGTGCAGGCAGAGTATTCTGTCCATGAGACATTGAAACGTCACTGGGGCTCCAAACAAACCAAACAGAACAACCACACCTGGAGGAGTCTCAAAGTGGTGCTCTATGAGGTCCTGAGTCCAGGTAGAGGCAAAAGCACATTGGGAAATTCCCCTTGCAGCTTGGCAACCTGTGGTCACTGGGACTATGAGAGGTGGCCTCCATGGGGAACCGAGGTGAATTGGGCTGCACTTTTTGGACTTAGCTCCAGTCCCAGCTCCTCCCTCTCAAGAACCACCATCACCAGAGCCACAGGTGAACTGCTTCTCTCCATGGTTTCAGGAGATTCAGGTGGTATATTTTATATGCATCACCTCTATTTGTTCACCTGACCTCATAGCCGACTTCTTCGACTCACCGTGTCACCTCAAAGGGTCCTTACCACTTTGCAATTAATTTAGAGCTTGACTTGGGAAGTAATATGAGCACCTTATCTACCAGTGCAAATTCCCATAGTCGAATACCCTGTCATACAGTTGGGACTGTCTTTCTTGGGTCTGATGCAAATTCTCCTGTGTTAGGTTACTTTAGGTGTGGTGTTTTGCTCTTAGGTCCAGAACATACTGAATTTTGTTTTTGCTGTTAGAAGGTCCCTCCTCCCAATTTTCTCTAACGATGTCTAAGACACCATATGGCTTGAGCCTGTACATTAATTCAAAAGGGAAGAATCTCATGGAGGCTTGCGGCATGTCTTGTACTGCAAATAACGGGGGTTTGAGCCACTTATCCTAATTTCATGCATCCTCATGAATGAACATATGAATCATGGTTTTTCATGTGTGATTTAGCTGGCATAAACATAGTGCCCTGGTCAGTCAGAATCTCTTATGGGATCCCAACTCGGGAGATTACAGGGAAGACTGCATCCACAATACTGCATGCTGAAATGTTGTGCAGAAGCACTGCTTCCAGATATTATGTTGCATAATCCACCAGGATTAACACATAGCAATATCCTCATGTGCACAGGGTCCATGCCAATTCTTTCGATAGGGACCTCTATTAAGGGTAATGGGTGCAATGGTGCTTTTGGGGTGGCTGACATGCTGCATACCACCTGCATACAATGCTGGAAATGCCCAGGCAATATTGAAAAGACACTAGACGGTTGAGTGTTTTATCCTGTCCCCTAGAAGAAGGGAGAGAAGAGAGTGCATTAGAAAGACCAGGAACACCTGGACCAGGGACTGCCACCAAGTGATACTCCGCCAGCTGCACAGTTTCATCCAGGGATGCAGGCCGGTGGCACCAGCTCAGTGATCTGTTGTGAGTCCCACTTTTTCCACCATCAACTACCAGCAACAGGAGTCCTTCAACTGCTTTTTGTAGGTGAAGGGGATGCTGACCTCAGGCAGCTGCAGTGACCAGATGAATTGGCCGTGCTTCTCAGGTGTCCTGCCAGTGCGCTAAAGAGCCACCCTCTTGACACCGGAAAACTCCAGTTGCATCCATGGCAGCATCTGCTGGGTGGTAAGCTGAGCTTCCCCCACTAGCAAGGGGAGGAGTTGCAGAGCCCATTCCTCCTCTGGCCATTGGTGAGAATCACGTGCCATGGTGGCAGGGGGCACAGCTGGAGATGTGGTGGGCTGCAGCAGCTTCTGGAGTGCCTGCCAGCTCTTGGCCTGTTCCTGTGCAATGGCTTCAAAGTGCAGCTGCTGGTTCATGGAGCAGGTCAAGATGTGCTTGGTGTTGGGTTTGGCAGAGGCTGGCAAGGGACTTCATAATCTTTCCAAGTGGGGAGGCTTTCATGGTGGCGTCTGAGATTCTGGGTTTTGGCACCACTGAAGAGCCCAGTGTGTATGGGAAGACTCAAAAGGCAGGAGGAATTTTAGCATTAATTCAGTCCAGTGCACTTTCAAAAACTCAACAGAAAATGGTATCTTTGGACTCGCAGCTTTCACTCCTACAAGTTCAGGTTCGCGCTCCTCAATGTATGTATGGGTGTGTCTGTGAGTCACTGAAAGCACAAAGAGACACAAATAAGTAGACTGGCAGTAATGAGACACAGCTGAGAATCATTATGCATTATCTGCCAGTTCAACCCATCTCCTCTCCATCTGCAGCTGACGCACAACCATGCCCCTGCTGCCACATGGTGACAAAGGAAAACCTGGTGGCTGTTATGCTGGGGCCCACTTGTCCTCTTTAAGGGAAAGGTCACTACAAATTTGTACAAATTTACTCTGATTGATCCCCTTTTTCCTGTGATGAAACATTTCTATTCGAATGGAAGAGGTCTCTCCCAGGATTATAATGCCCTCATCCACAGGACACAAAGGCTCACTGAATGATGAGTATGACCTTCACAATCACCCACTACAACACCTATAGGAAATTTTGAACTGAAGTGTTAAACAGTACTCTCCACCAGCATCATCAACACACTATCTGAGGGAATACCTTTTGGAAGAATGATGTTCATCCCTCCAGTACTTTTCCAGAGACTTGTAGAAGCTATGCAAAGGTGACTGAAACTATTCTGGCAGCTCGAGGTGGCCCAACACCTTACTCAGACACTTTATGTCTTTTGTTTTTTCTTTATTTTACATATCGTTAGCCTCATACCATAATTGCCTAAGTCATTTTTGATCAAATATGACTTGGGCAATTATGCTATGAGGCTAACGATATAGTTCCTTTATTATGTATATAATTATTTATATTCTGTAAAGGTAGCTATATATTAAACATTAATATATAAATAGTGTTTTATTACATAATTTTTAAATATATATAAATGAATATAGATTTATTCATGACAACCCTGAACCAGAGACAGCAGAGTGGTTTGCAATGTATAGTTTTAAGTATAATTAATATTGCCTAAACTATAGTGAAAGATATTGCAAAGTGTTTTATAGAGTAGATTCATGTGCATGTACCCATTCATATTATTCACTCTCCAAGTGTTTCAGATGAAAGAGAGAGATAGAGAGGGAGAAAGGACAAACTGACACTTGAACTGTCTTTCAGACACTTCTCTGCACAGCTGAGTGCATATTATCAAGTGGCACAAAGAAAACGATGGAAATTTAATTATTGAATATATTACAAGCCTGTTGAATGGCATTGCTGCTTTGGATATATTGACAGACAGGCTGGAGATGGATTATGCAGGATGGGAAAGAGAAAGATTACTCTTATCATCCATTAGAGAACAACAATGTTCTCTATCTATTAAAGTGAGAAAGATGCAATTAAGAGGGAGAGAGTAGGGCAATGAAGCAAGTCAGTATAAATCTACAGTGAGAGTTAGAGAGCAGAGAAATTGAAAGATTAATGGATAATCTATGCATGTCTATTTGAGGAAAGATAAATCAGTAAAGTCAATTATCAGCACATATTTAAGAATGGCCAATTTTCTGGAAGTACTTCTGGAAGTGCTTAAAGTTACACTAAACCATGTCAGCAGACAAATGCAACCGAATGCTCAGTTTTCACATGTATAAAACACCGTAGCAAATGGATTATTTTTGACAAAATGGATATTGAATGTTTTTTTTTGTGTACAGTAGCAAGGTAGAATATTTTCACAGATTTTTCTGAAAGGTCATATACAGTATTTTCATCATCAGAATAGGAGGACATGCCTGTAACGGCAGGTGACAGGCCCAGGATATTCAAGCATAAAATGTCTGATATTTTAATCTCTTGCTTGGGTTTATAATGAATGGGACTGCACCTGGTTTCCCCCATTATAACACTAATAATGTTTGCTCACAGTGATAGATTAATGAATGCACAGGATTACCCACATATAAGCCTCAGAATATCTGGGTATACTTAGGAAATTATAAGGTCCTTCCAGTGGCACAATTACACCATCACCCACCCAAATGTTTTGTGTCATATTGTATATTTTGGCATCCAATGAATAAGGCAATGCATGAATGGGTAATCAGGAGAATGGGGACTATTTCTGGTGGGCCGAGGTAGTTAGCAGGCAGGTGATCATTTTATGAAATATGCAGGCAGGGTAATCCTGCTGTCACACATGCCAAATAATGTGAGTTCTGCTTGTGGCACACAGCCCTCACTGTCTCTTATAAACTCACAAGGGCACTCAGGCTGTAAACATAACAACAAAGTCTATATGCAGTAATTTAGAAAGCTAGGACTTTATAAGATATAGGCTGCAGATACTGAAGAAATTCTAGACAAATACTATGAGAAGGCTTGAATATATTTTTTTTAAAAAAAGTGAGTGAAGGATGGCAGTGCAATGCTTGAGAATAATGAATGAGATGTTAGCAGGTGCACTGTAACCTTCTTAGACATTGTGAGCTTGGAACATACAGTATCTTGTTCCTAGATAGATAGATTGCAAAAGTGTGCAATATGTTAAATGCCATTTTTAGTAAGGGAGTTTTAGGGAAGAGAATTGTCTTTTGTTTTGTGTTGTTATGTTTTGAGTTTACTCCTGGTGTGTCTCATTTCTGGATACTCTAAGGCACCATATACTCACTTTTACTCCACTTTATACATTACCCCTTGCCTACTTATGCTGTGTAAGCTAACCCGAGGCTGGATTGTAACAGCCCTGATTGTCACGTGTCACATAAAAAAATCAGTAGAGGGCCAGTCAGGCAGATTAGCAATATTAAATTGATCCTTGATGTAAATAAGCATGTGAATGTGTGTTCATGTTTCTCTGGATGGATTGCTATCCCATCTGGGATGAATTCTCCCCCCTTGTGTCCAGTGTTCCCAGAATAGGCTCTGGATCCTCTGTGATATCTGACCAAGATAAAAGTGGTTACTGTTACTGTTGAACACATGAATGAAAAGTTTCTCTGAGTCTATTTAAGTTATTTTTAAAAGCAAGAATTTTTTTAGAAGTTTTTTATTTTTTCAAGAAGTTTTTTATTCAATATTTCATTTGCAGCCACGTTTTTTTGTTGTTATTTTAGAGACACGAGCGCTGTTGCTTGTAAAAAAAAAAACACTGCCACTCTCTCTGTAATGAGACAGACTCAGTAGAGTTTTGAAAGTTTCTGATCTATGTGCAGATTCACTCATACAAACTCAGAAGTCACTCATAGAAACAAATCCAACACATCATTTCAGATAAGGCAAACAAAATCAAAGGGAATATCTAAAGCAAAAACCAAAGAACAGTATATATATATATATATATATATATATATATATATATATATATATATATATAAATAAACACAAGATCAAAAAATAAATACAGCGGGACACAATCAAAAAATACACAGATCTCGCGGGTGGAT
>CM074973.1:11366416-11382816 GCA_037577455.1 Pangasius macronema | reverse complement strand
ACAGAGACGCTCTATAGAATTGTGTGCTTTAAACTTTGTAGCAACAGTTTGGGGAAGAAACACATACGGGTGAGATGGTCAGGTCTCCGCATACACTCAGCCATATAGTGTACTCTGTGTATTTATTTGTGGCGTATTAAACACTTCCTAAATTGTGAAAAGATGAATATATCTGATGTCAGATCCACCGAGCATTAGATAGTGGCACATAAATATTAGATTATTTACAGTTATATCTAATGTTCTATATATTCAAACCATTAAATCATATAAAACACTACATGAGCATGTGCAGCGCTAACATAAGGATTTGATTTAATTGGCTGGATGCACAAGTTATCTATATCAGGCACTTTAGAGCCTGCTTTAAAACAAAAACAAAAACACACAACTTTTATCTTGCAGTCCACAAAATATGGCGATACTTTACACTGAATAGGAAGCACAGCACACTTACTCAAGAATTTAGAAGAGACTGCTCTCAAAATGTGTCCTTTAGCTCCTGGAATAATTGATTTCTTCCAGTGACAAGGGTCACTTCCCTGTGCTAGCAGACCCGCTAAGCCTCTGAGCAACGTAATCATCAAACTGTGCTGGACTTCGGCCATGCAGAACTGCTACTTATGACTCACTGCTTAAGTGTTTACCCCATCACTGAGAGATTTCCAGTTTGAATCCCTGTGTGCTGAGTGTCCGAGAGTGAAGAACAGGCAGTAACTGGCTCTGTCCTGCCTGGTAAAGATGGTGTTCCTCTTTCTCCACACTAGACGCCTATCTGCCCCATGAGCAGCTGATATTACACTAGCGTGTGCTAGCCCTCATCGCGTGATAGACGCAGCTCAGAAGTGGCTACAGCTACACTGGGAGAACACTGGAGTTACAGACTCATTAAGAAACATAATGAAGTGATTGATGATGCCTTGCCACATGCATGTCAACCCTCTGGATCAAATACCGTTATTTATGTTAGGGGACATTACCAGTGCCGGGAAGCCCTTCCACATCTCTTTCATTTCGTAGAGCCAGGGTTTCTGCACACACACACACACACACACACACACACACACACACAGTTTTACATATTTACATGCATGCATAATTGTGTTTCTCTGATTTCAGACCAGGTTCAGATGTACTCACGTCAATGAGAGCAGCCAGACCAGCAAAGAACGCAAGAAGGTAGAATGTAAATCTCCAACTGCAAGAACACACAGACAGATTCTCAGCCATGAGGAAAAAAAAAAAAACACTTCCATTTATCACTTCGTACCAAATGCATAATCAAGCAAATATTTTTTAAATGAATCTACGATCTACAATTTTAAAATGCTACTTTGTCTACGAAGTAATATTCAATCTAAGATAACAGTAAAAAAAAAAAAAAGTATTTGGTACCTTATCTTATATTAGTAAGCAGCATGAACTTATCGCTAATAGTAGTTAATCATTAAAAGATAAATGTTCTTGCTATGCAGTCAACGTGGTTGCTTATCCAGGTTCCAGTTTTCCCTACAACTTTTCCAGTTGTTATTTGTTAACAGTGTGTTAATGTGTTGTTGGTATCTAAGTGTAACGTGGCCCGGTACCTAAAACGAGCCTGACATCCCTGATGATATAAGTGTGGTTTATCAATGCACTGAACTTCATCTTTATTAAAGGACTGCACCAGCACCCGTCCGAAACACACTTCACCAAGCAGCCGAAACTGAACTCCTCTGCCTCGGTGATTCGTCTCTGCGTGGCTGAAAGTGCCGACATTTCTGAGGAGGCTTTTTTTCTCTGCCCTGAACATAAATAAGCCTAAACTGCATTCCTGTCTGACATGCGCCTGACATGAAAGGGCAAAGTGAGTAGATTCCAGGAGTCAGAGAGATGCTGATGGTTTAATGGCCACTTTTATCACCTGTATGCAAACACTGGACGCTTTGCATGTACCTTGCTTCCCTGAACTTCTTGAGCTGGTTGGGCCGCTCCTGGTTGCGCCGTCTCCGGAACCACCTCTGCACCTGCTGCTGGGAATAGCCTGTCTGTTTACTTAAACTCTCCACCACGCTCTGCACACACGCCGAGACAGGACAGAGACACGAGGAGTGAAACAGACTGCAGATAAATGACATCTCAGCAACTGAAAACATCCACAACGTACTCAGATTTATCTCGTAATTCCTATTAAAAGATTACCACAAACCAAATATAAGGTTATTAAAACTAGACGTCTTTACTAATTTCAAGGTTTCAAATCTCATTAGCAGGTTCTTCATTTAAAAAAAGAAGAACATGCAAAACATTATCGGCCAATAGGACAAGACCATTTCAAGCTTGTAACGTCAACACATAAGATTAAGAATTCTAATTTTGTTAAGTAAGGAATAAAACATGACGGTGTGACGTTACAGGAAACTGATCAGCAAACGGTGTGATGTGGCATGACGATGTTTTATTCTTCTTATACCACAGCAATTTATCAAAGTTACTCACAGTTCTCACATTAAAACAGCTATAAATATTTTCTTTATCTATCTCTCTCTCTGTCTCTCTCTCCGTCTCTCTCTCTGTCTGTCTGTCTCTCTCTCTGTCTGTCTGTCTCTCTCTGTCTGTCTGTCTGTCTGTCTCTCTCTCTCTCTGTCTGTCTCTCTCTCTCTGTCTGTCTCTCTGTCTGTCTCTCTCTGTCTGTCTGTCTCTCTCTCTCTCTGTCTCTCTCTGTCTGTCTGTCTCTCTCTGTCTGTCTGTCTCTCTCTGTCTGTCTGTCTCAGTCTCTCTGTCTCTCTCTGTCTCAGTCTCTCTGTCTGTCTCTCTCTCTGTCTCTCTCTCAAATAAAACTGCAAAGCAAACCAGTCCTCTCTCCTGCAGGGGAAACTTAAAGGAACAGCTTTAAATCCGAGTGTTACAAAGCCCTGACACTGGAGACTCCTTCCATAAAGGATAACTAAGCATTGTGCTTTACGATATCAGAGATTAACATGATCAATGATGATGCACGTTCTCTGTTAGATAACACCCTGTATGCGAGGTTTGGTTGTTGTATTATGCAGAATGTTATATTTGATACCTGTGCTGGGTGTTTACTCGTGGTGCAGAAGTACGACTCCAGTGTTGGATTGGGCGCTGCCCGCACTCTCACCTTCTCCTTCACCCCCATCGCCGAGGCCAGCCGAAGTGCCACGGTCCTACGGATTCACTACAATTACTACAGAAGTCTCGCCATCTCTTATACTTTTCAAGGTTGTACAGGATTCTCTTGTGGTAAAGCGGATTCCACTGTAAGCTAGACTGCAAAGACCATCATCAGGCAACTGCTTCCTGATTGATCAGAACACTGGGATAATGTCCGTCATATTATTACTGTGCCTCTTGAATATTATGTATTATCTAACCAAGTGTCTGCACATGCTTAGCACTTACATCACCCAACATGCAACAAGCTTCCGACTATTTATTTGTAATTAATTAATCTCGCATGAGCATTTCAGAATACGGAAAAAATATCAATTCGGCCCAATTCTTCTGGAATCAATCACATTGTCTCATCGTCTGCTGCCATGGCCGCTGAGTCAGAGGTGCGTCGCGACTGGGTTTTCACTTTCATGCCACACGCAGGTGTGGGTGGTTAGATATGAAGCTTGCTGGATGACGCAAGGCTGCATTCATTTACATGGAGGCGCATGGTGTGCTGTGTTCCCTTCATCGTCTTCGGTAAATGCTCCATCCAAATCAGCATCGTGGTGGTTTAAATGGCTAATCTGCTTGTTTTAAGTTCATGAGAAGTTCATTTGTACACCTCTACACTGATGTTGCACTGATGTGCAAAAAAAAAAAAAATGTTGGTTTTGACAAACCTCTCAAATATCTGGCGTATGATGAGGAAGACCAGGGCTACTGGAAGGGTCACCCAGAGGTCAGAGCCTTTGGCATAGACGTTTCCGTCGCGATCCTGCAGGTCAGCCCATCCCAAACCTGCTGGAAACCACAGGCGCTCGTTCCAGAACCACTCGCTCAGCCTGGACAGCATACTGCTGCAGGGAGAGAGAGAGAAACACCCACGGGATTAACGCAGGACCAGGAGGGTTTAGAGAAAACTGAAACGTGCAAAGTAAAGCAGAAAAAAAGCAACACAAAAGGAAAACACAAAAAAGTGTGTTTGTAATAGACTTTACATGAACATAGGGAAGCAGATTTTGGCGTGACATTTGATTTGCTGGACTACAGTCGCAGAACGTCTGGAGAATCAAACGGCACGAGACAGAGGAGAATGTCAGCGATTTACACAGACCTGAAGCAAAGCTGTTTTCCTTTAATCCTTCGATTGTAACAAGCCAGTCTGGGCTCAGAATTAATCTAAGAAGCTTATCATAAGCATAACAACCGAATATTAAATGTTAAGGACTTTTAACAAACTCTGATCACTGACAGATGAGAGAATATGAACATGATTCTTCTAGCATGAACAAGGTTGTGGGCTCCAAAAATATTTTTCTGCTCCTTGTTCCACAAGCTTGTTCAGATCATCAGATGAGAAGGAGAACGGAGTGAAATGACTGGAGGGTAGTTAAGCGATTAGATCAGCGTTAGATCAATGCAATCGCTTAACTACCCTTCAGTCATTTCATTCTGTTCTCCTCCTTATTTGATAATCTGAAGTGTGTCTCGGTGTCGGTTCACATTCTCGACCTCCACACATTACAAAATCTGTTCCTGAAGAAAACAAGTACGACTCGACAGAGGTGCCTCCGCCCCAAACAAGTCCAGTCCTTGTTACCAATTGCTAAGGCAGAAATACCCTTAATATAGATACAGTTCCAAAAGCCTGCTGTGACCTTCACCAATTCATAAACCTAATGAGTTCATCTGCTGGTTATGAAGATAAATCCGTATAAATCTTATAAACATTCAATCACTCGTTCTTGAGATATCACACTGACGAGAATCTCAGACAGATGCACGGACGAACGTACGAGTGGCCTTGAATTCCTGAACACGAGCATGTTCCTCTGTATGACAAACCAGAAGGAAGCTAGGAAAGAAATGAAGTGAAGTGAAGTGACTTTGTGGTCAAGTGGTGACCCATACTCAGAATTTGTGCTCTGCATTTAACCCATCCAAGTGCACACACACACAGTAGTGAAAACACACACACACACACACGTGAACACACACCCGGAGCAGTGGGCAGCCATTTTAGCTGCGGCGCCCGGGGAGCAGTTGNTCGAACCCACAACCTTCAGGTTCACCTTCGGGTTACAAGTCCGACTCTCAGACCATTAGGCCACGACTGCCCCATGTATATTGCATTGCATCCTGAATAAAGTAGCATTTAGGATTTGATATAACGTGACCGGGAATAGAAAAGGTTGTCTCTCTAATTACAACGCCACTAATGAGTCTGCTTTGTTATCTGCTTTGAAAACACTGTCAGTGTCCTCCAGTAACCTCGCCTATCTGTCTTTAAAGCCTGTCCACTTTTTTTTTTGTGCCTTAACCAAAGAGNAGAAGATAGGGATAGGTGGAGAGTGATGATTCGCTGTGGCGACCCCTGAAGGGAAAAGCCGAAAGAAGAAGAAGAACCAGAGAGCTGGCGGATTGACACGGCAGATATTCCCAAGTCTTAAAACGGCAACTCTGAGCGAAAGCACGCACGAGCGGAAATGCAATCGGCTGCAATTCTATTTGCAAACATCTGAATATTGCTTATGAGCTCTGTAGACGTGTGATGCAATCTGTGCACATGGTAATGTTTCCTCAAAGTCAGACACAGAAGAGGAACTTAAAAAAAAAAAAAAAAAAGATGACTTAGTAATCTCCTTAACTGTTGATTCATTTGTGATGGCATGTGAAACATGAGCGTGAGCTAAACTTTGATCTCCATGGGGTGAGGTGCTGGGTGGTTGGGTGAGGGTTTATGGTTACAGTTACACCACCATCGCGGCATCCACGCTGGGTAATCACTCGTGGAGGTCACTCGTCTACTCTCGCTTCCAAAGTGACGTTATTGATCGGGCAGGAAATAAATTCAAACGTATGACAAAGGAGGTGATGGAAAGACTAAAATACTGTCAGAATGAAGTTCTGCTGGTGAGGAAAGTTAACGCCGGGGTAGTCTGTACTGCTTAAATAATCATTTTTAATGGAACTCAGCAGCCAGTTTTTATAACTATATATATATATATATTAGCATAAAGAATGTAGTTAGAGATGATGTTCATTTCCACCCATTAACACTGCGCTGTGATTGGCTCACACACCGGCCTTTCATGGTGAGGGTTTAAATAAAAACCACAGAATTATTGTTTCATTTACAGAACAGGTTTGGACAGTTCTCACAGCACAATGTCTGAGCTGAGTAGGACTGAAATTAAAACGGAGAAAGTCGTTCAGGAAGAAATGGGAGTGTTTTAACGTGATTATTTTCATTTTAAAACACTCCCAGATGAGTCAGTGAACGAGGGTGTTGTAGCTTGCAACCACAGATTGATTAGATGCTTTAAAAGACGTTGTGTCTTTACCTGCGAGTAAAAATCTAAACACAGCACTCAGGCGGATCAGCCAGATTACGGCAGTGCTGACGTGTGACTCCTGGACGTGGTTTAGCGACCAAAGCCACCTCGGTGTGATCGCACGTTCCACAGACACAACTGTTGTGTTGTTGCACGTTATCAAACGGTTTTATTTTACTTAGCCCCGAGCTTTATTTACGTGATTTCTCACTATGAGGAAGTGATGTGTAAATTGTCTACTGTGGAATGAAATAAGCGTAGTGCTCACAAAGCCACTTCCTGGTTATAGCAATTCGAACACGTGGGTGTGATGCTAGGGAAGAGAGACGCTTTTTAAAGGACTGTACTGATGTGAGGTTCAGCTTGGTACCGCCCACTATTACGAAATGCACCGGAAGATCATTTGATTTCCGGTCGTCCTCACACTGGCAGCTGCACAGACCGAGCCAACAGGACACCAGCACGGTTACACGCCTCGGCTCTCAATGGAGGCATTCTGTGAGTCACCATGACAGCATGGCCACTGTCACTGACTACAGCAGCACAATACCACCACTGTTACCTGCAACCATCAGCACTGCCGAGAGAGAGCGTGAGCAAGAAGGGCAGAGAGAGAGAGAGGGAGAGAGAGAGAGAGAAAGAGGGGCAGAGAGAGAGCGTGAGCAAGAAGGGCAGAGAGAGAGAGAGGGAGAGAGAGAGGCAGAGAGAGAGGCAGAGAGAAAAAGAGGGGCAGAGAGAGAGAGTGAGCAAGAAGGGCGCACAGAGAGAGAGAGAGAGAGAGAGAGAGAGAGAGAGAGAGGCACAGAGAGAGAGAGAAGGGGCGAAGAGAAAGAGTGAGCAAGAAGGGCAAATGGGGAGAGAGAAGCAGAGAGAGAGAGAGAGAGAGAGAGAGGGAGAGGGAGAGAGAAAGAGGGAGAGAGAGACAGGTTTCCTCTTCTAGCTGATAGTGAAAAGAGAACAACTGAATTCTGGTTCCACCTGTCAGACACACCCCCAGATAACCACCACCATTGTGCGTGTATACACAGAGCAGGACACCCAGAGAGCACCCTATACAATACCTAGCAGAGAAACACCATTTAAACCCTTCCATTCAGTTCAGACAGGCAAAATTAAAACAAACAGGGAAAAAAAAAACACAGACAAAATACATTCATAATTGGAAAAACAAAATCAGGGAAGTAAACAAATTAATCTACTTCCACAGAATTAAAACTGATTACAAATTGGCACCACACCTTATTAACTTTAAAGATTACCAACAAAGAAAGCTCCTGTCAAAGTACCGTCTCAGTGAGCACAGTGTGGCTGTGGAGACGGACAGGGCCGACACGCGCAGGGCCGACACGCGCAGGGCCGACACGCGCAGAGAGGACACGCGCAGAGAGGACACGCGCAGAGAGGACACGCCCAGAGAGGACAGACTGTGCTCACAGTGCACTGAAGGAGTGGTGGAGGACGAGCTGCACTTCCGCACTGAGTGCTACAAATACGCAGCCATTAGAGACACATACACTCAGGGCAAATTCGACCTGAATTCCTTCAGAGAGGTAATCTAGACAAAGTCTCCTATCTTCCGGGAGAGAAGACAGACTGTATTCAGCTGGCAGCTCAGTGTGTGTCCTCCTGTCACTATAAGTGGGAGAGAGGCTGACTCTTCATTAATATACAGTATAGTTGTAGTGAAACTGCTACTTTCAGTTACCCTTTCCACTTCTTTCCCATTGTTCTCTTTTTGTAATTTGTTTGTAATGTTTTCTTTTTTGTGGAATCTGCCCATGTCTTTTTTTTTAATGTTTTAAATGTGATTTTTTTATATATATTAATAATTAATAATTAATAAATGCTTTGGCAACATTGTAGTACAACACAGTCATGCCAATAAAGCTCATTTGAATTTGAGAGAGAGACATAGAGAGAGAGAGAGAGAGAGACATAGAGATAGAGAGAGAGAGAGATAGACACAGAAACTGATAGAGAGACAGACAGACAGACCCAAGATGTGCAATGGCATGGACGATGTCAGTGAAATGTGAGTGTAGGTGTGCGCAGTGTGTGATGAACAGGGGCAGGAGTAAAAGGTCAGGTCGCTGAGGACACACAGTCCTGTCAGTAGCAGGGAGAGTCAACAATCCAAACAGCACGTGTGGAAATGTTTTAATCCCCAAACTCGCCGAGCCTTTTCACAAAAATCCTGTTCCTCATATACAGAGGTCCGCTCAGAGAGGTACTAATTCTGATCGCCAGTTTTACATCTGTGAAATGCTAATTCACATTTACTGAGTTATCTGTCAAATCCTAATCCCTGTACTGGACACGTGACCGAACTCTTCCTGTTAGATCATTCAGCGAGCACTCTGCTTTAATGAAACGCGTGTTTGCCCGTTTGCTCGCTCCCGTTCTCTACAGAGGGGTGACACACTGCATACTTACCTTACAAAGCTGTTTTTTAATCTTCAGTTAATCTCTAAAGATAAGCTAACTATGACTCTTTACAGTCCGGCCGAATGGACTTTGATCGCTCGAACAGATGCTTTTGCTTGTGCAAACTAAGTCACCAGAGCTCAGGTAACAGATAACACAGTAGCCAGATCTCAGACCAGTTTAGTGCTCGAGGTTATAAATGTTAGTGAGGTACAAGGGCTGAAGGCTGCTCACTCTTCCAAATGTACATTCAGTAAGGATCATCGGGTACAATCATGCTCGGAGATAAGGCAATTCACAACGCTGCAATATTGATAATGCTTAACATCGTTACTGATATTGTTTATTTCATCAATGATTCGCAAGAGTATTTACACAAGAGATTTAATACTCATAAAAATCCACTTAGTATTATAGGTCCTGAGTTTGTGTAAATTTACATACAAGAGACTCACTAACGTGAACTTGATGGAGCTACTTCAAATAGTTCAGTGGATATTGAAAAAAAATTTAATTAAACTGGATTTTCTTGGTTTAGCAGTCGGACTGCTAAAGCCAAAGAGCTTATAAAGCATGTACAGGATCTCACTGTCAAAAGGTATCGATCAGGAGAGAGGTACTGAAGAATTTACAAAACATTAGATGTTAGTACCATGGAGGTAACACTATGAAGGCCATGATCGACAGGTGGAGAAAATGGGGTTCCACAGTGGCATTACCAAGAGCAGGATGTCCCTCTAAAATCAATGACAGAACAAGGAGAAAACTTAACGTGAGGCTGTCAAGAGACCAACGGCGACATTAAAGGAGCTGCAGGAACACCTGACGAGAACTAGTCACTCCCTACATTCTCTCGAACCTTTCTCTCGAACTATTCACTCCCTACATTCTCTCGAACCTTGACCTTTCTCTCGAACTAGTCACTCCCTACATTCTCTCGAACCTCTCTCTCGAACTAGTCACTCCCTACATTCTCTCGAACCTTGACCTTTCTCTCGAACTAGTCACTCCCTACATTCTCTCGAACCTTGACCTTTCTCTCGAACTAGTCACTCCCTACATTCTCTTGAACCTTTTGGGCAGAATTCTAAAAGATATGTTTCGGCTGCTTATCACCCGAAAGAACATGGAGAACACACCCAAACTTATCACCCAAACATACCCATGGTGAAGCAGCTTATGTACCAAACACACCCACACTGAAGCATGGTGGTGGCAGTATCATGCTATGGGGCTGCTTCTCTTCAGGTGGGACTGGGACTCTAGTCAAGTCAGAGGGAACGATGGATAGCTCCAAATACCAATCTATTCTGGCACAAAACCTGCAGGCCTCTGTTCGACATCTGAAAATAAGCAAAAAGTTTCATATTCCAGCATGATAACGACCCAAAACCCAATCAATAAAGGAAAGCGGCTTCAGAAAACGGAGATCCACGTTTTGGAATGGCCCAGTCAGAGCCCAGACCTAAATCCTATCAAAAACCTGTGGAATAACCTAAAGAGGGCTGTTTACAAGAGACCCCCCCCTCACAAACTGACAGAGCTGATGCAATTATTTCGAGGAAGAGTGCAATAAGTTTGCCAAAGCAAGATGTGCTATGCTGGTGGACTCTTATCTACAAACACTGAGTGCTGTGATATAAGCAAAAGGTGCTTTTGTAGGTGAAGGGGTGTGCATACTTGTGCAAACAGGTTATTGCACATTTTTCCTTTTTCCCTTAGAATGTTTGTCACTTGACATTTGAGTTAATGTCTATAACTTTATCTCTAATTTCCTTAGAATGCTCTTCCGTCTTCAGTTTCACAGCACTCCTTCATATTCACAGTCTGACCAGTGGGACTGAATTAAGACGGCCTTTTATCCAAAAACTTTTTTAATCATTCACATATTAGATAGAGGCCAACTGTAAGCCAACCGGGTCCTCGTTAGGAGTACACTGTTTATTGCAATTAAATATGTGTCATTTCTTTTAAGGGGGCTGAATTGCAAGCCACTGTATATTACATTTAAGGTGGAAAAGGATGCGACTTGATTTATCTTGGTTTCATTATTATTATTTTTTTTACATTACAAAAACCTGCAATTTTAACAGGGGCGTGTAAACTTTTACATCCACTGTAAGACCAGCTATTCCACTAGGACAAAGGGAACAGCACTGTATAAAGAGTTACTGTGAGTCACAGATAGTTAGCTAGCATCACTGACTGACGATAGGCTCTGAGGGGAAAAGAAGGGGGCGTGGCCATACACACGTCCATTTATCGGGGCCTAAATATCAACTGTGTTGTCTTCACCAACTTCTACAAACAAATAACTTAAGGTTAAAAAAAAAAAAAAGCACAAACGATTTCTATATGTAGTCATCCTTCCCCAAAAAGTAAACCAACGTTCAGAAACCAGATGGGGGAAAAATAAAGTACACCCTTCCTACTTCCACAATTATTAAGAGAATAATTAGCAGCCGCGTGTTACTAACGAAACGGATAAGCTTAGCTAAGAAGTGTGACTAGCTCTATGAAAGCAGTTTGGTCTTCTGGAGCAGACACCACGCTTCCCCACAGACAATTAAACCGTCCAGCTCAACTGTCATCGCGGCAATTGGAATCCGTCAGCGATTCCTGATTCATCATCGTGGTATTGACATGATTGGCAGTTATCGATATACGCACGTGAGGACAAAGAAAATCAGCGGTACTGGAACTTCTGTGAATCTGGCAGGGAGTTTGGTTTGGCTTACGAAAACATTTACACACAATTTTACTAGAAGATTGATAAATGAGAGACACTGTCCTTATGATTCAAGGAGTCCAGACCAACACCAGCAAAGGCGATGAATATTTTAGGAAATGACAGAATTCTGAAGCGGGGTCATGCTAACTGGCTTTTCCAAGTAAACCATCAGGTAAGTCCTTTAATTTCCATGATTGTTAGTGATCTGAAGGGAAATCGGACCGTAACACTACCTTTTCTCACATTTCACTGCAGAATGAAGGGTCTTCTTCTTCTTCTTCTTCTTCTTCTCCTAGTGTTGATAAATGAAGACCCAAGATGTTTAGTGTCTATACCAGTAGTTAACTACCCATCATTTTATATAAATATAAAATATAAACACACACAAATCTCTGGAACCTTCACGTAACTTTTACCACGTCTACACATTAATATCAGGGGAGTGATGCAATGATCCTGTTTGTGTTTACTTCTACAATATCCGTACCTGTACTTGGATGTAAACACGAGGTAGATGTGGCCTAAACCTGAAGGAATTTTTGGGAATTAAATATGGACCCTGCCCTGGAAAACACGGTGAAAGACCCCAGGAGTAAAAATGGCAGCAGCGTCAGCATGGTGTGTGAATTCTGGCTCTGACAGTTCCTCAACCTCAGCTACATCACTCTAGTTCATAGGTGGACCTTGATGCACAACATCTCCACAAAATAATCTCATTTTTAGCAGCAGGAGATTTCTGTATGAAGCATTTGCAGTAGTCATGAAAAAAAAAATGAAGCTAATTTGATATTTAGAGTGCAGTTCCCTTTTCTGTGCATTTTTTTTTTCTACATTGAGCACCGTCCTAATCAGATAACTACGGAAAGCTCCTCAGCGTGTGTGGCTTTGGTAGGAGTGGGACAGCCATGCTTGATCACGCCTGACTGATTTGCAACTTGGCACTACATCCACCATTTTCTGTAAGAGAACTCGATTAACTAGGGTGAGAAGAAACTGCTGGAGGGATCACTGTCTAAAGCAGAAATGATCAGAAATGTACAGCTGCAAGTCAACAGTGGTCCTGTTACAGTGATTAATGGACAGTTTAGTGTCCTTTTCCCCTCCGATAGTTGATAGTTTGTCCTTTCCAAAAAAAAACTGCAATCCCCTGTAGGGGTGACCGGGCTGGATATGTACTCATTCAACTCTTTTGTTCATTGTTCAGAGATATGGCAATGGGAATAAGTAAACAAACGTTTGGCAAGTGTGTGTTTGAAAGCATGGGGAACTCCGAGCCATCGCTCAATCGGTAAAGTACATCCATCTATCAAGAGCCATCCACACACTTTTATCTTAATACTCTTTTAAAGTAGCTATTTTTGTTTATTTGTTTGTTTGTTTTTTAAGTTTGGGCCTCCAAAGGTTAAGTGGCTTCAACATTTGAATGATTCCCTCCCATGTTCATGAAGCTCCGCCCCCGAGTTTCTGTAAAAGTGACGGACAGGAGGAGTATCCAAATGCAAACAATCTCCTGGACAGGAAGTCCGTTTCCTAAAAGGGTTTTCACAGCGAATTTATACACTTTTCCTAAGGCTTTTTTTTAGCATCATGTTCTACATATCGTCCAGGTTATTTGTTCAAGTAAGGAATAAAAATATTCTTTTGCACCTTTAAAACATTGTGTACTGTATCCACTGTTTTGGTGCTGTTCGTCTGTCCAGAACACGTTTCAGCTCTGTTATACTCGTGTATGCTGACATTACGCTTTCCCACAGTAATGTAGCTATGCACCGTAAAAAAGCGCAGTGATTCTACTGACGCGTCTGCCATAGCCCAGTGAGGTATCCGCTTTCTCTAGAAGGGTTTTCAAAACCAATTTTCACTCGACTTCTGACTACGCTGCAATACGTCCCATGTTTACATTACTAATACTGAAAGCGAGAACTGGTGAGGGATTTCTTTTCCACTGTAGACATAAAGTCCTTCAGAGGACTTCTGAGGTCCTTGGACCTAAAGGTCTCTAGAAAAGTGTTTCTCCTCTTTCTAGTTGGTGAGAAAGATGTGCAAGTTCTGGTTTTACTCTTACATTCTTATGGTGTTCGTTGTACAGAAGCCATATAAAAGATATATTTTCTTTAGACTCATTAATACGTTGAAGTTTGTCTCTGATTCATTCCTTCTTGGACGTAAACATCCATTCTCCAGGAATTAATTAGTCTCTCAGACATTAATCCAACTATAAGCGTGCAAGCCGAGTGCCTCTACTCCCGCCCCAAAGTGCATTATTTCCCTATAGCAGTAACTAGTGTGTGTTATTCCACTTATACCACAGAAAATTGCCAACAATTACAATGTTCAATTTATTAATGAAAGACATGTCACGCTTTTCAATTCATCTAAGGTTTACAGATAGATTAATGTCTGAGAGACAAATTAACTCCTGCTCTTACCTACATTACAGCACTGATAAACAGTCATTCCTTCACCAACCTCTCTCTCTCTCTCCCTCTCTCTCTCTCTCGCACACACAAAAAACAAAAAACAAAAACACAACTTGTCATAAATCTCTCTTCTGTCTTCGTATTTACAGTGGTGTAGCTGCTAATCTTCTATTGAAACAATTTATTAGCTGCGTAAAAAAAAAAAAAAAAACGGTTTATTATTGGGCTTAGATTACGTGGAACGTCCTCCGTGCAGGTCTCTGTGTAAGAGCTGTCACATTAGAAACCGTTACTTATTAGAACGTGCGTTAATATACACCTAGAGTTTGTGTTACAGCAAAGGAGTACTTTCTGAGACGTGCTGTTACATGAAAATAATGCGCACCAATCAGATTCTAGCGCTTAACTACGCCGCAGTATAAAAAACAGTGTTCAGGTTTTGACATTACAGATGGAGGAAAAGCCTAGTGCCATTTTGCAAGACGGATTAATCAACATCCACCGCAATACGAGGCAGGAAACCCAGTCAGATGCTGATACAAAGTCCAACGCAGAAGTCACTCAGAGTGATGTAATATTTTAGGAGCGTATAACCAGGCATTTAGAGACTTAGCCATAACAAGGTTTATAATTCCAGTCAGTGTTTCTGAACATGCTTCTGAAGCTCTGAGGAGAAGCTCAAGGGTCTGACAATAAACAGTTTTTAAACTATGGTCGAGGATCATGTAAAGCGAACGCTTACGTAACATCTACGGAAGGATTCTCCAGTGTCTAAAAGCTGATCCTTTAAGATTTCTGGCAGAAGGGAAGTCGTCGGCTGAGAGGACTTTGCACTTCGATGTTCATCAGTAACATGGCAAGCTGTCCATCTGCTCCTACATGCGCAGGACCTGCGACTGAATACCGCCAAAAGCCTCGCGGTGGATCAGTTCACGATAAATAGATCGTTCTGTTTTGCATAATCGTACATTAAAAATAAAGGCTGTGATTTTTTTTTTTTGGGAATTCTTATATACAGTCATGGCATTATGTAACTTTTTAAATTTAACATATACAGGCTTCTCCCGTAGCAGGTTTCTTTCTTTCTCTGTGAACACCTCATAAGAAATGCTGCATTTTCACTTTCGATGCAAAATGCCGAATTCAAATACTACACCTTGTTGGTGAAACCATCTGTCATCAATATAAAGGCATGTGTAGCCTACGAACCTGGCAACTAGGTAATAATTTACATTAACTGCAAGGGCTTGTGGGTAAGAGACCTCTGCTGAGTCCACTTTGTTGTGAGCGTAGTGCACAGATGGTGCTTGTAAGCGCACTTCTGGAGCCTAAGATGGGAATTGGGACACCCTACAGTCTTCTGCAAATGAAGACCATGAGTGTGTCTGGTATATTTCATCGATCCAACATGACCAGGAAGTGCCTACTTCACAAGACGGCAAGGCTTAAACTAAGGTTCAGTAGTAGTAATCTGTCTGAATTCAATACTTTACCAATATATGTGTGAGGGTGAGTCAAATGAAAACATAATTTTTTTATTCTGAATTGTTTATTGCAACAATTAGTGATGTTGAGTTGCAATATCACTCACACTGCAGTATAAATACAATCAAATCAATCCTAACAAAAGAAAACCAATCAAGGCTCTTTATAGGTAAACATTTCCAATTCCAAAAATAAATCTCATTCCCAAATCCAATTCCAAGACACGTTTTCCCCCCGATATCCAATCCACCAGTTTTTGTTGGTATCAGACTGATACAGATATCAGCTTGGTGCCATCTCTACAAATAAGCGTCATCATTTCTGAAAACGAATCATCTCTGGTTCGTTCAACACGGGAGCCCGGATTCCTCTAGGAAACAAATCGATTCAGGGCTGATTTATGTCTCATCTTTAAAGTATTAATCTGACTCACTCTCAAAGAATTTAAGATTTACCATCAAATAAAACAGAGGATAAAAAAAGGAACAAGCCAAAGATTTTTTGTGAAGATGTTTTGCTTCTAGATATATCATTTCCTTCACTGGAATCTAATTTCAGGGCTAGGCGTACTTTAATTTCACTTTGTAGCCAACGGCATTATCTTCATCTTCATCATCATCATCATCATCCGAAGGATTCAAGAGGAGGTGATAAGGTTATACCCCGAGTACTATCCTTCCACAGTGACTGACAACTGCCTGCAACATCAGACTCTCTCGCATCTGTATAGAATTTTTGCCTTGATATTCCCCACTGGCAGTCGTGGCCTAAAGGTCTGAGAGTCGGACTTGTAACCTGAAGGTGAACCTGAAGGTCGTGGGTTCGAGTCTCGGGTCCGGCAGGGATTGT
>CM074973.1:11355453-11366392 GCA_037577455.1 Pangasius macronema | reverse complement strand
TGTGTGTGTGTGTGTGTGTGTGTGTGTGTGTGTGTGTGTGTGTGCACTTGGATGGGTTAAATGCAGAGCACAAATTCGGAATATGGGTCACCTCACTTGGCCACAAAGTCACTTCACTTCACATCAACAATTATGCATTCTCATGACAGGAATCTTCTCATGAGAAGATTGTGCTGGCTGTTACAGAGAGAGAGAAAAGATTTACTTTCGAAAAAAAAAAAAAAAAAGTGTGAGGTCCGGACAGACCAATTTAATCTCCAAAAGCATAAAATGAGACGAGGACCGGTTAAGTGTGCCAAAACGTGAATGGCACAAGAAATAAAGAAAATCTTGAAATAAGATTGGAATGAAGGTCTTTAGTCTTTACCGGTTTTAGCCACTTAATTTGAGAAACGTTTGTTGTAGGTCGCACCCGGGAGGAGAGATTCTGCCTCTGGCTCATGTGATGATACAGTCGTGTCTCTGTGGTCTCATTGTGTCAATAACGTGCCTGTAAGACTCCAATATCATCGCATGCTCTCTTTAGGGTGAACCTGAGACGGTGTAGGCACTGGACCTGGCCATGAGGGTGTCTACACGCAGGTTCAGGCTGTAGGAAAGGTCATCACCCAAGGCAGATAGCACTCACTCTGTCTCCAAGGAGGAGCCCTTCAGCGTGGACTTCACCGTACAGACAAAGAACTGCTTATTGATTTCGTTGTACAAATTAAATGCTTGGATCATGGACTGAGATCAGCCATTTTGGGCTTTTTAAAGTAGATTTTAGTAATGACGTGGGTGAGCTCATGTATTAATCATCACCCAGCCGTGTTAATTAAGAGGAGAAGAACAGCGTAATGAACTGCACCGTCCTGCAAAACGAAGCTTTGAATTGAAGCCAATGTTATATTGTTACTTACTACACACATTAATGCTGTGTAAACCTGCAATTCCGTGGAACTTGGAAGAAAACATCGAGAACCAGCAAGGCATACTGTGTATGGACAAACATAGATGATTATTTATTATTATTATTTTTTTACTTTCAGTGAGGGAACAATGAATAAATATAGTTTACACAGCAAGCACTGTTTCCTCCAAGCTGAAAAAATAAAAATAAATAAAATCCCGCGCAGAATGCACACACACAAATGTGTCTAAGTTAGCCTAAAGGAGATGATTGCAGCGCAGTTCAAATCAGTTATGCTTCACTCTCATAACCGCGTTTTTCTTAGTTTTTGAAAGCTTAAACAAGAACGCGCATCAGAACAGAGGCAGTCCTGCTTCTGACCAAACTCGGTCCCAAACGCAAATAATGCTAGCTAGCTACATCAGCTGTGAGCTTAGCAAGCCATGGTGATTGTTCAACTTCTCCGACAATGACTCGTTAATGCTGCATATGGATAAAACTCGTAACTCGTAAGATCAGAAAGAAAATGCTCCCTTAACACGGAGTTCCTACTTGCAAACTCGGGACGGTTTCCTCAACCCCGAGCTCAGCAAGTGACGTCAAATCAACATGGCTGCTCACAGCGTGAACAGTAAACACAGCAGCGTTCTTGTTGGAGTTAGCTAACACAAAAGGATTTTCTTTTGCCTGTTCTATTTATTTTTCTTCATATTTAAGCTATTGTTCAGGTTATTACTCTCAAGTTGAGAAATAAAAAAAGAGAAAATTTTAGAAAGAAATGTAGGTTTTGTTTTACTGAGTGCTGTCATGCTTCTGTGTTATTAACAGTTGGGCCTTAAGGTGGATAAGGTCGAGAAACCCTGCTTTAGATCAATCAACATACAGACATACTGGCTTGTTAAATCTCTAACCCTGACTATCACTGTTATGAGAAGATAAATACACATCACTCATCACGGTTAGCTGGCTAGCGTGTTGCAAACAACAGACAAACATGTACGCATCCAAGTTTTTTTCCCCGGTTTGTAGCTCGAACGTTCACAAATGACATCAAATCTGACATCAAGTTTCGACTTTTCGCTCCCAAGGTGAATCGAACGCAGCATACGCCTCAGAGAGCTGCGTTCCCGGGCTAGCTGGCTAACGCTGCGTGTGCTGTTCATCGAGTATTTGTGCTCAAACAGCATTCTGCCTAATAGAAAAGGGTTTTGCTCAGAGAGTACACTGGCAGAGGACAGCACTGCTGCTTCACAGTGTCAGACTGCAGGTTCAATGCAGCTTGTGATGGTTGAGTTTCTGTGCATGTTCTCCCTGCGCAGGTTTCCTCCGGGTTCTCTGGTTTCCTCCTGCCGTCCAGTAAACATTAGGTGGACAGTAGGTGGACTGGCTATAATAAACGAGTGAATGTGTGTGTGTGTGTGTGAGATACACTGGGACAGACTGGGTGTATATGCCCAACACTGCTCCAGATCCACCACATCCCTGAGCACTTACTGCAAGTGATTACTAAAAGCTCTGCTACACGGCACATGCCTTCTGACAACATGATGCTGAAGCTACCCTGAGGTAATCTCACACAGACTCAGTTGTTAACAGATCGGGGTTAGTTGAATAGTAGGGTACCTTCCCCGCCCCCCACACGTCGGGGGTGAGTCAAAACAAGCCTGTACCGGAAGTAGAGCAAAACCCTCAATCTGAACTCTGTCCCTTTAAACAGGCCCTGGGCGCGCGCAAGCTGAAGCGGTTACTTTTACAACTAGTTGTGTAGCTGTTGTGTGTTTACGGCGAGGTAACAGACACACTGTAACACAAAACACACCCTTTAGTGCCTACAAAGTAGCTCAGAAATGCAGGCAGCTGCTTCGTGTGTGTGAAAGTGTGTGTGTTTCATATAACGGTACTCACTTCCGCCAAACGCAGGTACGAAGAGCAAAAAAGGGTGTGAACTCGAGACCAAACTATTCCCCAAAAAACTGTCCTAAAAAAAGCAAAGTCCAGAGTCGTTCAAGGCCACTGGAGCAGCAGAGTCCCTGCTCCGCAATCCTGAGGCATTTTCTCTGAAAGTTGTGAAGAAAACTTTAACAGCAGGAGTGTTTATGGCCGGAGCTGCGCCTCCTCCACGTCGCCTGCTGCTGCTGCTGCTGCGGCTCCGGGTTCATTCGGCAGGGTTTCCAAGCGACCGCCCTTCTAAACAACAACAACAACAACAACAACAGCAGTTAGAAGAAATTCCACAGGCCTCGGCTGTTGTTCAGATGGTAATAGGTGGTGTAGGGTCTGTAGTTTCCACCTTTACGCGCATTGCTTGCTAAATATCTGCGGACGGATTTGGTGTGGAGCCTGAAGCCAGTCAGCAGACTCACACTCAGCCAGCTGGAGCAGAAGAGAAGAAGAGACGAGGAGGAGGGTTAAACAAGAAGTGGGCGGGGCTAGTCTGGCATGACGTCGTCTTAAACAGGCGCCATTTTTGTTATTTTCGACCTCAGTGCACTCGAGCTGCAAGGTGGGGAAAAAAAGCTCGGAAAAAAAAATAGAGCTGTAGAGTCACTGTGACAGATTTAACAAGTGAACATGGCTGTATGATGATTAATCTAAATACAAACAATGCTGAAAAACAATAGAAGCCCTCATAGAATTTGTATTGGTTTTAATGGTTATAATGGGAATTGTACTGGTTTTATTTGTTATAATGAGAACTGTACTGGTTTTAATGGTTATAATGGGAATTTTAATGGTTATAATGTGATTTGTAATGGTTATAATGGGAATAGTACTGGTTTTAAACAATATAATGGGAATTGTACTGGTTTTAATTGTTATAATGAGAACTGTTCTGGATTTACTGCTTATAATGGGGATTGTACTGGTTTTAATGGAAGCTGTAATGGTCCCTGTGGGTCTCTACTATTAATTTGTTGCCTTCTATTGGTGGCATGTTATGTCTAGTGGATACCATTAAGGACCGGTAATGGTTTTAATGGTGAGCCGATGGTTTGTACTGGTGTTTGTAGTGGAAACCATTAGAATTTCTGTGATGGTTTCTATTGGGTTTTTTTCAACAGGGTTGTATATGCAGCATAACTCTTTTAAAGTTGCTGTGTTTTATCATGCTGTGAGCAGCCATGTTGATTTGACGTCACTTGCTGAACTCAGGGTTGAGTTTTTTTCTCTACGAGTTATGATCTTTAGTTAAATGAAGCAATAGTTCTAGTCACTACAGAGCTTTAATTTTGCCAACACATAAAAAAAAGGAGAGAGAAGTTTTTAATTGAAATGATCTGGGTTTTCATTTATGAATCAATTACAACACAGGAAATTACTGCATTTGCGTTTTTGGTGACGAGTAAAAACTGTTCACTTTTATTGTGCTAAAACTGATGTCGTTCTTCACCAGCTAAAGACTGAACCTAACAATAACCAAATGACTAAAATGTGACTACAGCTGTCTATTTTTATCAAAAGACTAAGACTAAAGCTACATTCAAATTAGTTGTTAAGAAATGAACATTGCTTGAGTATCCTGAAACTTGTGACTCATCTTCCGCAGGTTTTTATCAGTGGATTCAGTGAAATATTGTGGAGGTTGGGAATTACAAGTTACAATCTCTAGCATTTATTTTTCAGTAAAAAAAAAAAAAACACTGTGATCGTCACATTGGTAAAGAATTTCTGAGCAAATATGTTTATAAAGCTGTGCACACACAGAAAAAAAATCCTTGCTATTATATCACTTTATTGGACAACAGGCACTCCACATAATCGAACATGTTAGAAGATGTTTATATAACATATAACAGCGCAGATATTTGTCTCATCTGACCGGTCAGGAGGTGTTGATTAATTTTCCATAACAGCAGCTCTGACAGTAGTGCTGTCTAATTCAAATCACAGGTTTATATTAATGCTCATACATTATCATTTCTATAGTGGACTAACAAGTCATACATACAGACTTGTATAGCAGACGCTCCACATAAAGACTAACAATAAATGAATCTAAATCATGTTGTTAATTAACAAAAATGTGTAATTGATATGAAGTTTTCTGTAAGGAGACTTTTATTTAGCATTTAAGGAAGGAGTAGGTTTTCTGCCATGGTGGAGTCTTCAGTCTTCAGGACAGAGGACTTTGCACTTTCTGGTTTGTTGGTATCATAACAAGTTATGTTTTTTTTTTGTTTGTTTGTTTTGTCTTTTTTTTTGTCTTCAAAAGAGATGAGAGAGGCTGGCGAGGGACTGACTAAGCTGCTATAACGTAAACAGTAACTGGAACTAAGCTGTCTTGTGGAATTCCACAACCTTAAAATGTAACTAAACAGTTAAAAGTGTTGTTCATAAATAAAATGAAAATGGTAATGGTTGGCAAATTGCTGTGGAATAAGAGGAATAAAACACTTCGGGACATGCTGTTTTTGGAAAATATTCAGCTTTCGCTTCATTTTGGCTGCATGACACCACCCCATTATGGATTATTTTCCTGTAACTCATGCCCCACTGGGTTTTATTCCCTGCATAATAGCTGGGATATCATTAGATATCACTAGTTTTGCATTTGGCTAGAGTCAGTGTCGCTACTGGTAGCATGAGGCGATACCGGGACCCTACAGAGGCAGCACAGGCTGTCCGAATCCTCCAGGATGGCACATCAATACGTGCCATTGCCAGAAGGTTTGCTGTGTCTCCCAGCACTGTCTCAGGAGCATGGAGGAGATTCCAGGAGACAGGCAGTTACTCTAGGAGAGAGAGGGCCGTAGAAGGTCCTTAACCCATCAGCTGGACCAGTATCTGCTCTTTTGTGCAAGGAGGAACAGGATGAGCACTGCCAGAGCCCTACAAAATGTCCTCCAGCAGGCCACTGGTGTGAATGTCTCAGACCAAACAATCAGAAGCAGACTTCATGCACCATGGAGCTCGATTGGCATTTGAGCACCAGAATTGGCAGGTCTGCCACTGGTGCCCTGTGCTTTTCACAGATGAGAGCAGGTTCACCCTGAGCACATGGGACAGACGTGGAAGGGTCTGGAGAAGCCGTGGAGAACGTTATGCTACCTGTAACATCGTTCAGCATGACCGGTTTGGTGGTGGGTCAGTGATGGTGTGGGGAGGCATATCCATGGAGGGACGCACAGACTTCTACAGGCTAGACAATGGCACCCTGACTGCCATTAGGTATCGGGATGAAGTCCTTGGACCCATTGTCAGACCCTACGCTGGTGCAGTGGGTCCTGGGTTCCTCCTGGTCCACGACGATGCCCGGCTTCATGTGGCGAGAGTATGCAGGCAGTTCCTGGAGGATGAAGGAATTGGTACCATTGAAAGGCCCCCACGCTCACCCGACCTAAATCCAATAGAACACCTCTGGGACATTATGTTTCGGTCCATCCAACGCCACCAGGTTGCACCTCAGACTGTCCAGGAGCTCAGTGATGCCCTGGTCCAGATCTGGGAGGACACCGTCCGTCGTCTCATTAGGAGCCCCGACGTTGGCTGTAATTCCTAAATGGTAAATGCCATATTTTTGTGCAGCCTCTTAAAACAAAGTAGCTGAAAGTCTACACTTCAGTCACATCTTGAATGTTTTATTTCAGATCCATTGTGGTGGAGTATAAAGGCAAAATCACAAAAACTCTGTCATTGTCCAAATACTTCTGGACCTAACTGTGTACACACACACACTCAGTTTTGATAATATATGTTTACTTGTGCATTGTAAAGTTTTTGTAAAGTTTTGTACAGTATGTAAAGTCAACCAAACTGTTTTTCTTATACTTCTATGTTCATATTTATGTTTAACTTGTATATAGCGCCGTTTTCCTGCCAGACACGACACTTCGATCCACTATATGTTCACACATGTAGCAGAATGACAATAAAGCTCAACTCGACTTGACTTGATGCTGTGTATAAAAATGTGTCGGCCTGCAGTTCCGCTTACAGCCACAAGGTGGAGCAGCGCAGCTACATGGCGGTTTGAGTCGACATCGTCAATTCAGAGAAGAAGAGCTCAGTAAACATGGCGGACGCTCTTCATGAGTAGTGTTCAGTACACGGGAATATTTTCTGTTTTATTCATGTAGCACGTTTCAAATTATCGTTTAAATTTTACGTAAATCTCTTTTTTGTACGTAGTGAGCGCTATGGGGAAAAAGGAAAAGGGGGACCGAGGTAATTATGGTGCTTTATATACAACACTCGTATCCTCAGATAAATATGAAATGTGGCTGAATCCTAAATCACTCATGTTGGATCTGTAGCGCACTTCAGCTTTGCTAGAAGACACCATTTCATGTCTCACTAATATAGGGAACAGGAAGCCATTTGGTCTTATTAGCCAGGCGTCTCGATATATATTTAATATTATAGTATAAATAATTCTGGACATGTAGTACATACTTAGTTGTCTAGCTAACTAATATTTATGTACTATAAGCAATCAATTTTCACTTTTGACCACTTTATATCACCTATAAAATCAAACCTCATTCTCACTCCCTATGTAGTGCTCACTAGGGAGTCATTTAGGATTCAGACATTGTGCATCTGCTCATTTTTTTTGTATTAAATCATGTTGTGCTAGTGTTATTCTCATCGTCTGATCTGATATTAATTGCTTCTCAGAGAGAAAGTCAAAGAAACGCTATTACGATGATGAGGATGATGATGAATGTGTCCCTGGCACCGAGTCACCGGAGGCCATACCCGCAGCGGCTGGCAAGCAGGTCGACGAATCCAGTACCAAACTGGATGAATATGGAGCGAAAGACTACAGACTGCAGATGCTGCTGAAGGCGGATCATTCCTCTCGACCTCTGTGGGTGGTAAGAGAACCACGGCATGTGATGATTCTTACGTACTGCATACAGCCTGTGAGTTTGATGATGGCCTTTTAGCCGTCATCTTTTTGCACTGGGTCTCCTACTTCCCTCTGGTCCCAAAGGAATTCTGGCCAATCAATGCAGTCATTTCGGTTGTCCTTTACTTTGCTATCCAATCCCACTCAGCTACTTTAGAGCCAGTTCCCTGTTTTCCAATGCTAATGGGGCTGGAGTGGAACAGGGCAGTTTAACTCTTGGTCCAGACGCTTCTGTAAACATCACAGCTTCTATACGAGGAGAACTGCTCAAAGAGCCATGAGGAGGTCCGTGCTGATGGACATGAGCTTCCATGCTGCGTGCTCTCAGTTCCAGAGTTAACCTTTTCAGCTGAGTGAAGAGCTCGTCCGCATGAGTGCATGATAACAAACTGTACTTTATTAAAGAGCGTAATATGTTATACAGATATATTACTGAATATATGTTATATGAATATTTTCGTCTTTAACACTGTAGCAACATTAAAGCTGGAAATATAATTTATAGCTTGCGTGTGGCTGTTATTTAAAGTCTGGATTGACGCACTTTAAGTATGTTGCTGTTGTTTATCAGCATTTTACTGCATAAACAAAATGGCCCAGAAATAGTGATGCCCTGACTCCGTTTTTGCTTCAACTCTGGAAAAAAAAATTAGTCAGGATTAAACAGTAACTAAGGATGAATGCGTGAACAGTGTAAATGTGCTGCATGAGCAACTAACACACTCCCATATTAATGAACGTGGCCTTTATTAGGCTTAATAACCATTTAAGTGAAATAGTGTATTCGGTAGAGTGTTTTTACAGATGTACCAGATGTACCTTTTCTGAAGTATAAACACAACTGCTGTATTATTCTCTCTCTCTCTGTGTGTGTGTGTGTGTGTGTGTGTGTGTGTGTGTGTGTGTGTGTGTGTTAGGCCCCCGATGGTCATATCTTCCTGGAGGCGTTCTCACCGGTCTATAAGTACGCTCAGGACTTCCTGGTGGCCATCGCCGAGCCAGTGTGCAGGCCCATCCACGTGCACGAGTACAAACTGACCGCCTACTCGCTGTATGCTGCCGTGAGCGTCGGCCTGCAGACCTCGGACATCATCGAGTACCTGCAGAAACTCAGCAAGACGTCCGTCCCTGATGGCATCATTCAGTTCATAAAGGTATGAGCACGACCAAAACCGAAAGGGTACGTAAAAGGCAGGGAAGAACTGAGAGGCATTTTTATTTGTCGCACGTCTGTCATTGTGATGTTCTTCATTGTAACGCACAGTAAAACTGACTGTAGGTTATTTTGTTGTTGCCGTGTTTCAGTTGTGCACAGTGAGCTACGGGAAAGTCAAGCTGGTACTGAAACATAACAGGTGTGTGTTCCACTGTGATTCAGCTTACACACTCGTCTCTGTCACAGTGAAAAACCAGCCAGTAGAATCGAGTTTTCTACAGCCATAATATTTAACAGTTAGCCGAGAAAAAATGTGTGTGTGTGTGTGTGTGTGTGTGCGTGTAGGTATTTTGTGGAAAGTGCCTTTCCGGACGTGATCCAGCGACTGCTGCAGGACACTGTGATTCGAGACTGTCGTCTCCGCACCACTGAGGGAGAGGAGCCCGAGCTAATCACAGAGGTCATCTCCAGCAAATCTGCAGTGAGTGGACACATACACACATTTATATACACACACACACTCCATCAGCAAGCCAGGTCCTTTTCAGGAAGCCTTGCTTACTGTCTGACATTTTGTACTCGTGATCTGTACAGTTTGATTGTAGAGGCTAGATATAATCTGACGCCTGCTCCCTCAGATCTCGAAGACGCTGCAGGATAACGGCGGTGCGTCCACGTCGCAGTCGGCGGACGGACAGCGCAGTAGTGCCCAGGTCCCCGAGGACATCTTCAGCTACTATGAACAGATGGACAAAGAGGAGGAGGAAGAGGAAGAGACTCAGACAGTCTCTTTTGAGATCCGCCAGGTAGGAGAGTGCGCAGAAGTGTTTAACACATCTTTAATTCCGTCAGGTACACCCAGAAATGTTATATGTTAAACAGCGAATTTGAGATTTCAGCAGTGTGAAGTGAAGTGAAAGTTTTATCTGTTCAGTTCAGTTACGTGCTGTGTACTGAGCCCTCTGCTGGTTTTGCTCGTTCTGTCTCAGGAGATGATCGAGGAGCTGCAGAAGCGCTGTATCCAGCTGGAGTACCCTCTGTTAGCCGAGTACGACTTCCGCAACGACACGGTAAACCCAGACATCAACATGGACCTGAAGCCCACCGCCGTGCTCAGACCGTACCAGGAAAAGAGCCTGCGTAAGATGTTCGGCAACGGTCGAGCTCGCTCCGGAGTGATCGTCCTGCCCTGCGGTAAACATCCACTAGACACGTAGAATGATATAAAGTTGAGTGCAAAAGTTTTTACTCCCCACTTTAAACCAATGCGTTTTAATTGAATAAACCTATTTTAAGTGTAAGCCAACGTAATGTTAAAATACATTGTGTTAATGTCGAGGGGATGCAAACTTTTGTTCTACTGTATTTAATAAAGATAACTACTTACTTAAATACTTAACCAGAATTATCCTCGAAATTCTCCGCGTTCTGCTTTTCAGGAGCGGGGAAGTCTCTAGTGGGAGTCACAGCAGCCTGCACTGTGCGTAAGCGCTGTCTGGTGTTGGGGAACTCCTCCGTTTCAGTGGAGCAGTGGAAGGCCCAGTTTAAGATGTGGTCCACCATCGACGACTCACAGATCTGCCGCTTCACGTCGGACGCCAAGGACAAGCCCATCGGCTGCTCAGTGGCCATCAGCACGTACTCCATGCTGGGCCACACCACCAAGCGCTCCTGGGAGGCTGAGAGAGTGATGGAGTGGATGCGCAGCCAGGAGTGGGGGCTCATCATCCTCGACGAGGTCCACACAATCCCAGGTGTGCTCCTGCAGCTAAAGCTCGTATGGGATTTATAAGCTTCTTTGCTGCATTTCCATGTTTTGAAAATCAGAAACCTGAATCAACTAATAATCAATAGATGAGTCAAATCTAAAATATAAAACTGCAGTGGCAGGAGTCAGAGCTAGAGGTAGCAGAGCTGAAGATGTTGAGGTTCTCTTTGGGAGTGACGAGGCTGGACAGGATTAGGAACATCAGAGGGACAGCTCATGTTGGACGTTTGGGGGACAAAGTTAGGGAGGCCAGATTAAGATGGTTTGGACATG
>CM074973.1:11324478-11338308 GCA_037577455.1 Pangasius macronema | reverse complement strand
GAAGAGAAGAGAAGAGAAGAGAAGAGAAGAGAAGAGAAGAGAAGAGAAGAGAAGAGAAGAGAAGAGAAGAGAAGGAGCAAGGGGAAGGAAAGAGAAGGAGAGAGAAGGGAAGGAGAGAGAGAAAAGAAGAGAAGAGAAGGGAAGGAGAGAGAAGGAGAGAGAAGGAAAGAGAAGGAGAGAGAAGGGAAGGAGAGAGAAGGGAAGGAGAGAGAGAAGGGAAGGGAAGAGAAGGGAAGGAGAGAGAAGGGAAGGAGAGAGAGAAGGGAAGGAGAGAGAGAAGGGAAGGAGAGAGAGAAAAGAAGGACACAATGGGGTAGAACATGTAATAAAGAAATATAAAGAAATTATTTGAGAATCGCCTAAACGTTCCACCCTCCAGATGTGTTTGCGTGATTGCCAGAGTTTGCACATCTGGTAATATTATCACGTCTCCTCTCTGGAGGAAATGCTGGTGCTTCTGTCTTTACTGCAAACGTTTGCTTCTTGTTTATTAAGTAATTAGAAGTGAACTTTCCTCACACAGAGAGACCTGGAGCAGGTTCATGCGTCTGCACTCAAGCTAAAATCAGCTTCTGCTTCCAAGCACAACTGCCTGTCTGCTGGAGAAGAGCAGATGAATGAAGCTCCAACTTCTTCAGAACGAATCTGATGGGGAGAGAACGAGATGGAGGGGAAGCAACAAGACGAGAGGGAGAGAGGATACAAAGAGATGAGTGCGAGAGAGAGAGAGAGAGAGAGAGAGAGAGAGAGAGAAAACAAGCGTCATCGCACTGCCACTTCAAGTCGGCCTGGCAACCAGAAGGCTGTCGCCATGACAACAGGGATCTGGGCTCACCAGCAGGTAAACAGGGTTGCCGTGGACAACAGGGGGAGGGATGGAGAGAGAGAGAGAACGAGTCAAAGAGAGAGAGAGAGAGAACGAGTGAAAGAGATAAGGAAAATGAAAGGGACCAATGACGAGATGAGAAAAGAAACAGATGTTGAGAAAAGGTGAAGGGAAAATGGAGTAATTGATAACTGATCTCACTGCCTGAGCAAGAAAACCTAACTAACTTACAGGCACCTGTTAGCCTAAACACACACACACACACGCGCGCACGCACACACACACAGCAAATATACTCACGCAAAAAAAAAAAGACAAGCACAAATCATTGTTTATTGTATTACACAAGAGAACAACCATACACACTGGCAAATTTACTAGCATAAACCATAAACACACACACGCACACACATGCACACGCACACGCACACACACACACACACACACACACACTCTCCCTCTCTTATGTCCCATGGCTGGAGATTTTACTGGGATTTAGGATATTAAATCCATAGATGATTCAATCAAATCGCATTACTCTGCCCTGTCCCTAAGCTTTCTCTGTGCACGCAACCACACAGACACACACGCACACACACACACACACACACACACACACACACCATGCATCTTTTTTTGAAAAGTGAAACACAATTCATGACAAACCAAAATAACACTGCACAACACCACCTCAATGAGTAAACCCACACCTACAAGATACTTTACCTACATTTAACCACACACACACACACACACACACACACACACACACACACACACACACACACACACCATGCAATGGAAACTTCCTGGCATCTTGTTCGTCTCATTCTGGGCGTGCAGTGAGCATGAGCACTCAGCCAGGCAAAAGAACAATGACTCAGAAAACAGACACACACACACACACACACACACACACACACACACACACACACGTTTGCAAGTCCACGCATGTTCACGTGGCCAGTGTGTGTAAATATGCATGCGTGTAATCCCAAAGAATGAGTGTGTGTCTGTGTACCGCTACACAAAAGCTTAATTCCCCCTCCATCCAATCAAAACACATCGCTGGTCATCGCATCACTCCTGTTTCCTAGCAACCCAGCATCCCTCGTCCCAGCCGTCTCCCGGCAACAGGCCCTGCGACCGTAATCAACCTGCTACCCCACCCCCAATGACACACTCTTTTTCCCCCCCTTTCTCCAATCCTCCTTTTTTCCGTGCTCTGTTCTCCTGCCGTGTCACAAACAAAGATGGGAGAAGAAAAACCTGGCAGTCTGACGGAGCTTCATTCATTTATCTTCAATTCTTCAAACAATATAGAGCTACGAAATGGTGTAAACAAGCACACACACACACACACACACACACACACACACAGTACAGGGTTACACAATACAGGCCAAACAGATTAAATGGCAACATGAGCCTCGTCGTTTAAAACCCAGTTATGAACAGACAAACAAAACGATATCCGATGAGTCCAAAATGGACGCCAGTTTAAAACACGCAACATTAAATGATATATTTTGTGAGGCTTGTCCCCGAATATCGCTGCTGTCCCTGACTCGAGCGGTCAAATCCTTCACCGTCTGAAGCGCTCAATAGCACCGAATCAGTTAACCGCTCTCAGAAGGTGTGCATCACCAATAATCGATAGCTTCAAAGGCGTAAACATGTGGTTACTCTCGGACGCTTCCTCGAGGTTAACGCTAATTACAGCTCCTCATCTGGGCTTAACATTCACGCAGATGCAGCTGTTAGTGTAATCACAGTTGTCTTACACTACAGTAACACAACTGTGATTAAACATGCATCGGGTAAAATCAGTCGTTTTCTTTTCTGAGATTTCCGAGCCGTTTTAAATGATTCCCGCCCGTGTTCACGGAGCTCCGCCCACATCCTACGTTCCCCTGTAGGGGATAAACGACGGACAGGAGATGCACCTGAACACAAACACGCTTCCGGACAGGATGTCAGTTTTCCGAACGATTCCTCGACAGCTTAAAACACTCTTGCTGTTGGCCACGGCTTAGTGCATTGTTTATCATTCTCTACTTCTCTTCCAGGGATCATTGTATTTCCACTAACTTCAAATCAATCTCTTGAAACGTTGCGCAGTTCCATCGCTCATCCCATACCGAGTGTTATCGATTATTAACAGACGTGAACCTCGTCTGAAGAATCAGACCGGCGTTGGTGATCTGCGCATCAAAATAAATATACTACGCTCCACGCAGAGGGCTGTGATTAATCACCTCGCCACGTGCGGCCGCCTGTGATTTATTCGCCTGACAGAAGGCGTTGTTCATGTTACTGTAACTCCATACACTGCTTCAGTTATCAAAAATACGAATGAAAGAATAAAACAATAACCTGACTGTGGAAAAAAGCAGAAACAATAATAAATGATCGAAATCGTTTGGGAAGGTGGAGTTCAATAGCTATTTTAGCGTATATTAGTGTTATTTTTACTGAAAATTACGTTGTTTTTACGTTGTTTTTACGTTTTTTTTAAGAGTCTTTGTGTTAATACGGTGGGAACGGATCACATCTATCTGATCTGAGTTTAATCACCAAAGGCCACGCACACAAACCCTAACAGATGTCTGAGTTTAAGCTGATAGATGCTGCCCCCAACACACACACCCACACACACACACACACACACACACACACACACACACACACACACCCACACACACACCCCCCACACACACACCCCTCCCCCCCTCTCCACTCGTAGCTCATTATGTCAAATTTTCATTCATTCATTTCTCCCCTTCCCCCTCTCGCCTTCATTTATGCCTCCAATTTCTTTTTAATTACCCCTCTTTTCACCTCGCTGCCTTGCTCCTTGTTCCCGTCACTCCAGCCCTTCACCCACTCATTCATCCCCACAATGAATCCATCTTATCTCGGTGGAACGTACAGACACTGACACTAATGTGCACTTCGTTTCACTGTAACGCTAACACCGGTATTAAAAATAAAACAACAAAAAACACACACTTGTTCACTCAAATACACACGTGTTATTCCAGACGATAGAAATAGCAGTAAAGGTAAAAATGAGGGGATAACACACACACACACACACACACACACACACACACACACACACACACACACACACACGCACACACACACGCACTCCAAACCCCCTCACATTCAGTCACAACACCTGCCCTCCCCTCACCCACAACACCAGCACATCACATTCTCCCCAAACCACANCACACACACACACACACACACACACACAGCTTACACTGACCTTCCCTGCCATTTTCCAAGCAGAGCTGTCCTCGAGCAGACAGAACATGAAGCATGCTAATGCTGTTAAATGTTAATTAAGTCAGGGTTAATTCTACACACGCTGATGAGAACCATGGCTCTGGCACAAACAAGATTCTGATCTACAGATGAAGCAGGGCTCCATCCGTCCTGCCTCCGACTGACCTCGGCTAAATACTCTAAAAGCGCAGGAGCGGTAACTGATCCGAGGCCAAATTTAACGCAGCAACATAATGGCTCCGATTATGGCCAGAGCGCGAGCGTGTTTCTGTTTTCTCTCGCTCGGCTGGGGAGCAGGCAGGCCGCGCTCGAGCCTCAAGGCCAGGGTCGTTTTACGTACGCAGCACGGAGAACTTCAGCGTCTAGATATTTTTACTTTAAACTCAGCGCACTGCTCGGTGTCAGCCGCTGCCGAGACGAGGCTTCACTCTGAGGGTGGGCGATATGAGGAAAAATATCATATCACGATACTCGAGGGCATTTCTGAATGATGTGTAATCCCAATATTGCTTTCTTTCTTTCTTTGTTGCATTATAACTAACAAATTACAAACTGTTAAAATTAATGCTGACAAAAACTAAACTCTAGCACTGAAAAGGGGAAAATACACAGAAAGCTGAAAATTAAAACAAAAAAAAAAAAAGACCAATCATCTGCTTCCACTCAGTTCCATTTAGTTTGTACATCGTGACATGATTTATCATGATGTTGATCATCAGATCACAAGCAAATATCATTTTTAATGTCTTTACAGAGTCACCAGTTTCATCTCAAATCAGATTCTCAGTACAGAAGAGTATAGAGTATATTTATATGTGAAGATATATAAATATAAATATATATATAGATATAGATATATGAAGAGTGATGAATAGGAGCCCTGGGGTATGAGTGCCACGCCAGATTTACATAAGGATGCCATTATGTGTGTGTGTTTGCGAGTGTGTGTGTGTGTGTGTGCCTGGAGCTTTGTTGTGCCCGAGTGCGTGACGAGCCGTGCCTGAGCAAACAACACGTTGGGATGGCAACTGGATACAGGGAGCGAGAGATAGCAAGAGATAGGTGGGGGAGATGAAAAGACGAAAGCAGAGTGTGGGTAGAAAAAACAGACTACTTTCCCCCACCCCACCCTCCCAACACACACACACACACACACACACACACACACACAAACCCTTTCCTCTTTCTTTGTCTGTTCCATCACCTCGCTCTGTCCATAGTCTGTGTGCCTCTCACCTGAAATTAAACATAGGGCCAGGTGCCACTGCCACTATACCATCTGTTCCATCCCACATTGCCCACATCCCTCCCTCCCTCCCTCCTTCCCTCCCTCCCTCTCTCCCTCCTTCCCTCCTTCCCTCTCTCTCCTGTCTTTCCTCCATTCCTAGAGCTCTTCACTAAACGGTCCCTCGGCGCTCGACTAAACCATTCAATGTATGCGAGACCCAAGAAAAACACGAGACATTTAATAGAGACAGAAGGGAAAAAAAAGAAAATACTAGAAATGGCTGAAGGTTAAAAAGGATGACTCATGCTCTTTTCTTTTTTTTTTTTTTGTATCCAGCTTACTGTCCTTATCTGAGTCACACACGCATTAATGGAGGTGCATTGTCATGGCAATTCTATATGACTGACAGAGGGGGGGCGTGGCTTTCCTCACAAGGCAGGTGCTGTCAGTGTGGGCGTGTGTGTATATACTTGTGTGTGTGTGTGTGTGTGTGAGAGAGAGAGAAATAGAGAGGCTGCTGTTGTTTAATGCGCGTTTCATTGTAGTACTGAAAGAAAGGGGGGGAAGGGTTTTCAGGTTTGGAGGCTTAGGTGATGAGGGCAGACGAATGGAAGGATGGAGGGATTGAGAAGACGGGGAGGAATTAAGGGGAGGGGGGGAAACCCACTGGGCTCGTGTTTGAAAGGTCAGAGAGGTCAGTCTACTGTCATGCTAATAACAGGATTTGGAACGGGACTCTACAGGGGTGCGAGCCTAAACCCCCCCCTCAACTATGTAACATATATATATGTATATATATCAACCATTTACTACCATAAAGATAATACCTGCCTGAGAACACACACCAGGACTAGACTGTGCTTTATTTCAATCCCGGGTCAATCAAATCGTGTTGGATCGATCCAGCAAAAACTATCCTGCCCTGGAAGAATATCCGAATGGTTATCGTAGCTCATTAAGGAGCTATGAATCACAGCGTTAGCCGACATCGCGACTGCACGAGCAGTTGGGTTTCATCTGTAATCCCCCTGCAGCCTCTTCTGTTCTGCTTCCCTGAATCGCACGAGGCTGGCAGCATCTGCTAGTTCCATGTGCGTAAATCGCCTACTGAAGCTAAACCGCGCAATGTCTCGGTCGTGACTGTCTGACATTCTCCGCTTTCCCTTTATGACAATTACATTTTCCCAAATCCAATTGCGAGCGGAAGACGACGAGGCCTCCTGGTCTTTACCGCCTGCCTCATCTCATGACCTGCTGGACTGCCCTGCTGATGGTAGNGTAGTCCTAATAATGCCTTGTTATTAATGCAGTGAACCCTCTATGACCTTTCTCCACGGGACCCTCCGTGCTCGTCTGAATGGCGTGGAAGGGCATATTCCTGTCGCTAATCCAGCCTCGGATAATAAGCAACGAGAAGGAAGCAAGGGCTGATCTGAGGCCCAACATAAGGCTGGGAAGATTGAATTCTTCTGGGGGAGGCAGAACGAAGGCTTTTTGCGCTCGCAGGTTGCTCATTATTGCGCGGATCGAGCAGATGGCCAGAGCAAGTTAGCTAATCAACAACTTCAGAGAGAGCACCACAATCACGGATGCTTCTCAAGGATTACGCCCCTCCTACAACTCTTAATTAGGGTCTGCTCAGTTGGCAGAGACGTCCAGGGCCCCGGAGCACAAAGCGCCGTCCGTGCGTGCAAATCGTGTGTGCTCATAACGCAGCTCTAATATTTAACACTTTAAAAAAAAAAGCTGTGGAATAATAGACTTGGCTGTATAGTCTGAGGAGCTTTTACGGTTTGGGGCTGAAACGAGCAGCTCATTGTCCAGGCTGTAACAATGCTATGAGCAGATACTCACCCCTGGCAAGGTCTTCTGCTCGTGTAACGCATTTTGGGCTTTCAGCGCAGACTCTCGGGCGCAGTACGTCAAGAACGCACATCCTGTCAGAGGCAAGGGGGAAAAAAAAAAAAGAAAGATGAATTGATCGCACATTAACGTGGCCATTAACTGAAATGGCGTGATAGATAGAGCAGGGACGCGGGGAACAGCAGAGCGCCGAAGCTCTTTAGAAACGCAAAAATCACACAGTACACTCGTTCAACAGCTACACTCGTCTTTCTACGGAATTACGATTGTCAGAAATACTGATTCAGTCTTGCTTGAACCAAAAAAAAAAAACAGATTCTATTATTTATACAGAAAATATAGAAAAGTAGCATAAATACCATAAATAGCTCAGTTATAAAAATAAGCATTATTAGATTTCATAACTCAAACAAGACTACCGAGGTCCTTCCTGTCTGTCTCTCGTGTCCCCGCGTGCGCGTCCGCTCGATACGCCAGCGTCACGTCAGGCTGAATTACCTTTGTGCATGCCCGTGTACTTGTCCTTGATCACGGTCAGTTCGTAGATCTTGCCAAACTGCTCGAAGATAGGCTTGAGGTCCTTCTCCTCCAGATTGCGAGGGATCTGGCCGATGAAGAGCTTGATGGCGTCCGGCTCCTTCATTGGGGACAGCGGCGACTCTGCTTCCTCTTCTTCTTCTTCTTCTTCTTTTACGAGGTCCGGCGCTCCCCAAAGCTTCCCTTTGAAAAGCCTGTGGAGAAAGAAGAGATAGAAAGGAACACACGGATTAGGGGGGGAGGAACAAAAAAAAGTGAGAAGGCAAACCTCATGCATTACTGACTGATCCGTCAGGGTGACAATAAACACACAGGGCACACACACACACACACACACACACACACACACACACACAATCCCAATCCCAAACACGACACAAATCTCATCATCAAAATGCTCTGTTGGTCAGAGCTCTGCGGGTATGACGGGAATTATCGCGCGGCTTGATCTGGAAACTGATGTGTTAAAGAGCAGCGGCGTTAGAAATGTAGGGCAAGAGCTGTGCGCCCCGACGCTTCTTTGTTTAATCCGCCATAGATGCATATAGGCGTGTGTGTGTGTGTGTGTGTGTGTGTGTGTGTGTGTGTGTGTGTGTGTGTGTTGTTCTTTGTCATGAGCGCGAGCGCACGCTGGAAAGCATAACGCAACACGTTTCTCCATTAAAACACAAAACGGGCTTTTCGGAGGAGATCCGCTGATGGAAAACATGCTGTCGCCTTCAGTGCTCATCTTTTAGGAAAAGTGCAAATGCACCGTTATCTCTCTCTCTCTCTCTCTCTCTCTCTCTGTCTCTGATGCTTGTTTGTTTGTTTGTTTGCTTGCTTGCTTTCTCGCACGCGCGCTGTCGCGTCTTTAAACGAGCCTCGGCACAAAGCAGCGACATGCAGACGAACAGAAGCGCGTGCATCAGTCACCTCTACTCCGTCCCGATCGCGTCTTTCCACACTTTCACTCCTGAGAGGAGGCTTTGGCAGGCTGATAATCCACCCACACTGAGATGCTCAGTGTCCTGATCCCTAACACGAAGCCTCAAAAAAAAAGAAAAACCCAAAAAAAAAAAAAAAAAAAAGAAAAAAGAACCAAACAAACCCAGATCCGTGTAATGGCGGAGAAGTCGGACAGATCGGAGGCGACTCGGTGTCTGGGCTGTGAATCTGTGCAGCCCTTTGCTTTGACGTCGTAAGCCGGTGTCTCCCCCTGTCCGTGTCCAGACCTCCCCCTGGGTGTAGGAAAGCGGGATGACTGCTCAAGGGAGCGTCGATATTTTCCCAACCGCAAAAATAAATTCAATTAAAAAAAAAAACACACCACGCGCACAGGACACGTCAGACATCTACGCTATATTTAGCACTTATGACTCTAAACTGCAAATGCAATACATTTAAAATCGGCTTACAAGCTGACATCAGGAGAGAGAGAGAGAGAGAGAGAGAGAGAGAGAACGTGTCAGCAGTCGGATTTAAGAGAACGCGTTTTACACGTACGTGAAAATCTTACATTTCAAAATCAAAATTGCTTACACTAAGTTTGATTTATAAATCGAGTTTCTAATCACTAGAGTGAATTACGTAGAGTGAGCGCGAGCCATACACGCAGAATTAACGTTATCCGATTACGTTATAAAAGCTCATGAGAATGTTAGCGCTGATGGAATAATCAATAATTAATACGAAACAATTATAGTATTAAATCAATCTCGTTAAGTCGTGCGAAACGATAGGCAAGCAGCGACCCGGGTTTGATCCGCAGTTTTGGCATTTTCGCATTTTATTCAGGGCTTTAAAAAAAAACACACGACTTACGATAAACAAAAGTCTTAATGTAGCTCCGTTCACTCACATGGAACCGACGTACACATCTGAATGACGTAAATTCAGTTTAGCGTTATCTTTCTTCCGTGTACGGTGAAAAACACTCGTTGAGTTTACTTCAGTCAAATCTGCACGTCGTTTCCACGTGAACTAGCTAACAGAGTTACGTTAATGTGATTTGTTTTGTTTTTTTCGGAAATCCAACACATCTCTATCATATATTTTCAAAGCTGAGGAACAAAAACAAACTGTGTGCACTAATACTAATACCTTCAGTGCAAAACCACATCCTCGTGAGATTTGATAACATAACTCCTTCACGTTAATATCATAGACAGCACTACTGATAGCATTTAATCAACAGAATTATAACTATTATTAGATTGGATATTTGTTTAATTCAGTACACTGAAATAAAGCTCGTGGACTTTACACAACTCCAACGCGTAAATGCGTCAGTTCCACATGATTCAACTTTACATTAAGACGATTTGTTTTCGTACGTCCAACATGATTTGATCATTTCTTTTCAAAAACTCCAAACTCCAAACTCCGACCTGAGCCGAGGATCTTACCCAGGTCACCGACGTTCTCCCACAGCCGTATCACCACTGCACGTGATCTAATCGCAACTGAATTTCATTCTGTGCTCCCATCAGCGCAAAAAACATTTCATAACACACGTGGCTTACGTTAATACTCCGTGAACTGCTCACACTCACGCTACGTAATTCGATCTAGTAATTAGAAGCACGTGTAGATTAAGCTTAGTACGAGCAACGAAATCATCATAATGTCAATTATACATCATTCCTCTTAAATGACCGATCATGTATTCCTACACAAGCCTTAATATTTACCAAATATTATTAGGCAAGCTTTGGGAACAATACTGGACCTGTTCGTTTTTGCGTGTGTGAGGGTAGTTTAGAGACGGTGCCTGACTTCAGGACGCTAATCCGCCTTTTGTTCTCGCAGGGATCTGGCCGCGGTGCTGAAACTCCGCCGTGATCACGATTTCCGTGACTCAAAACAGCCCTCGGTGTGTGTGTGTGTGTGTGTGTGTGTGTGTGTGTGTGTGTGTGTGTGTTCAAGCTTTATCACCATCCAGTCTCTCGGCTTAAAAAAAAAAAAAAATCACCCAGGACAGGAAAAACATCAGCCTCACTGCTAATACTGAAAATCAACAACAAGCAGACACACACACACACACACACTCACAACACAAACATCGCGTGCTTTGTGTGTTATTACCGGTCTGTGCGCTTCTCCTCCTCCTCTCCTTCTCCTCCTCCTCCTTCTCCTTCTCCTTCTCCTTAGACAAAAAGAGATGAACGGTGTGGATTTACAGGAATGTCTTCTTTCATCTGGCCATCTGCTTCATGCTCCTAAAGTCCCATCCACCTCGCAGTGTGCACACGGAAGCCTCCTCACCTCCTGACCCGAGCCGAGCTTCAATCCGCACGCGTCAGAAAGCCAGGATCCGGTCAATACACAATGACACGAGCTTTATTAGCCCTGGATAAGAGCACAGAAAGGAGCCTGGCGTCGTGCCTAACGACACCTGGCGGTTATACAAGTAATCACAGACAAAGAGGAATGACTGGAGTAATCAAATTAAAAAAATAATAATAATAAATAAATAAATAAATAAAAGCCACAGGCTTACTGATGGTTTAGATTTAGATGAACACAAATGAGTTCACAAGACAGATGTATAGTACAAACAAATCAGAAAGAAAAAACACACAAGGTCTGGATCATTATAGGAGGTGTATCAGCAAACACACACACACACACACACACACACACACACACACTTCATGTTGGAAAAGTAAATACAGTAAAACACAACACACAGACAGAACATCCAGGATTCTGAATCGACTCAAAACGCTCCAGAAGGACAACATGCAATATTCCTCAAAACATAAACACTTAGGCCATCCTCGAGGACACACACACACACACACACACACACACACCTCGATCTTTCCTATGATCTACCACTTTTAGTGTTGTTTTTTTTTTTTAAAAAAAGAGGAAAAAGAAGACTGTTCCTCGAAAGGTTCACCAAAATGGCTGCACAATGTCGGAATTTGCATGTTTTCCGATCAGAGAAGGGACATTTGATCCCTGTGGAGTGAAAACAGTGTATACAGACACCACACACACACACACACACACACACACACACACACACACACACACACACACACACACAGAGAGAGAGAGAGAGAGAGAGAGAGAGAGAGAGATAGAGAGAGGTTAATAAATTCAGACTAGAGAACTGAGTGGTCTCTTAATATCTCCCATATCTCTGATATATTGTAGAACATATTCAAATACCACCCAGTCTTTATTCCATCACAATTACTAACCTTGTAAGTCCTGTCAGGCACACACACACACACACACACACACACACACACACACACACACACACACACACACACACACACACAGAGCAATCTGAGAGGCAAATCTGATCCGAGTGCTGTGTGAATGCCGTCTAATGCACATTACAACTTTTCTACATCCATAAAGCATGTTCAGTAACAGTACTCATTACCTCGTATCACAGGCAGGTGAGCACTGAGCACTCTCCACGCCACTCTGTTGCCAGGCAGAGCGGATTCTTCCTGATAGGGAGTGTCCATGGGCACAGCTGGAATTGATAGAGAAAAGGAAAAGGCGTGTTTGAGAAAAGGGACACTGCATATCACTAACATGTTGGGCTCATTTCAGTAAAAAAAAAGATTTCAGTAAGAACCTTTTGAGCTTTTCTTTAAAAAAAACAACAACCTTTAAGAGTTCCACTGGGGAAACAACCCTAATGTCCCTAATGTTTTGTTCAGAAACACTCAGTATACAATTTGGACCTCACTGAAAAGAAGTACAGATTTTTTATTCTCCTCTCAAACACATACTGAGTTGCACTGCCTTCAAATTTCAAATCCCTGCCCTCTGGTCTCAGTAACATCAACTAATCTGTACATTATATAAAATAATAAAATATGATGTGTGATTATAACGCTCCGCACCACCTCTGCTCTCTCTCTCTATCCGTACACTGTCCAGGTCAGTGGGAAGGCATGGTTCCTCACCGCTGATTGGTTCAGCTCGGCCTACCTCTGCCCAATCATAGACGCTAATTTGGAAAAATGAAGGAAAGGATTTTGTAGGAGTCAATTTAAAAAAAACAACTCGTGGAAGCGAGTGGTTTTCATTCTCATGATATGAAGCTCAGAGGACAAAGAACGACAAATGTTCATTAACACGGGAGCGAATTGACGACGGTGTGTTTACCGTATTCGTTCATTCACTCACTCACTCACTCATCTTCAGGAAATGCTTTATCCTGGTCAGGGTCACTGTGATAAATAAATTTAAATTTATAGTTATAATGAGCTCCACTCTTCTGGGAAGCTTTCCACTAGATGTTGGAGCGTGGCTGTGGGGATTTGTGTTCATTCNTCGAGTTCTTCCACTCCAACCTTCACACACCATGTCTTCATGGAGCTCGCTTTGTGCACAGGGGCACCGTCATGCTGGAACAGGTTTGAGCCTCTTAGTTCCAGTGAAGGGAAACTGTAATACTACAGCACACAGAGACGCTCTGTACAACTGTGTGCTTCCACGTTTGTGGCAACAGTTTGCAGAAGAACCTCATACTTTTGGCCATAAAGTGTTTCTGTAGCTAAGAAGGCGAGTTTGTGTTAACTAGCACACAAATAATGTTCATGTGCAATGGGTAACAAATGACTACAAAGACCATAGTCTATGGAGTAAGAGCTAAGATTTAAGCACTGGTTTAAGCACCGGCCATCTACTACTAAACTGTGGAAATATACAAATATAGAATGAATAGAGCTGAAAGTTCACTTGGCACAAAAGAAAAGCTTTAAATGTTAACTGTTATAGGAAAATAATCCACGATGTGGTGGTGTGATGCTACATTACCTCTCAAAAGTGGATTATTTGCCTATAACAGCACAACACAGTGTTTTATTCCTCTTACACCACAGTGACATGGTGCCGGTGTTTTATTTATTGATGAATGACACGTCATACTCGTAACCATTTATAATTTAACGTGGGACGTCCTTGACACAGGTTAGTTCCTGTTCTCACTCACACTACAGCGGCTCTAAACAATCGTCCCTTCACCAGCATCTTTATTCGCTTTCTAGACAGGAGTCAGAGCTAGAGGTAGCAGAGCTGAAGATGTTGAGGTTCTCTTTGGGAGTGACGAGGTTGGACAGGA
>CM074973.1:11299777-11324378 GCA_037577455.1 Pangasius macronema | reverse complement strand
AAAGAAGAAGAAGAAGAAGTTTTTTCTTGAAATCTTCTGACCAATCAGTTTCGAGAATTCAACAGCGCTGAGGTGCAAAGCTAAACACCTCTGACGTCCAAACTATAACTGGTACAAATAATCGCTACAATAAGCCGGCCATGAGTCAGGCTCATCGCAGACGCATGATCATTCAGCCTGGCTCACTCCAGACCAACATAGAGACAATAGAGAAGCCGCTTGCTTGAAATGATGAAAATTGTGCGAGACACTGTACAAGTTTAAATGCATTTTATTTAAGCAGAATCTTCAGGCCCTTCTGACATCATTTACAGAGCAAAACTAAAAAAAATCGGTCCATGAATAAAAGTTTATTTTTGGTAGCATTTTTGGCAAGGAAATGGTGCATTGACTATAAAACCAAGCACTAGGGAACAGCTAACACACATGCTCACGCTTTCTAGGTTCTATAATCGTAAGCAAGAGAGTGAAAACAACAGACAAAGACATCAAGACATCAGTAACAGTTTTATATTTATATATACATATATATAAAAGTTTGTGGGTTGCAGAGGGTTTCATTAAGAAAGGAAATGCTCTGAGAGTCAGCAGGTGCTCTCACCACGCCACGGCTCTAGCCCATCACCTGTACACAGTGTGTAGTATAAATGCAGAGATGTTGTCGGGACCAGTCTGTGTCCCATCGATTGTTTTTTGTTTGTTTCCAGTAGTGCTGCAACATGAAACCCTCATCATTACATCACCCTCTTTCCACAGCGTGATAGGAAAATGTTCAGTGCTGTTTGTGTGCACTTTTATTCACTGGCTTCTGTTCCATCAGCGCTTCGACTGGATCCGAGGAGCACTCTGTCCACTCCACTGGCCATGTCCACAGTCTTCAGTGGCGAATACGACCGGACACTCAGCACTGCACAGATAAATCGGTGTCCTGTCTTGTGTAAATTCTGCGTTTACACTCCAGTAGGTAATGTGTTACTAAAACAAACAAAAAAACAAAAAAAAACAAAAAAGAAAAGAAATTGTTTATTCAGGTGTTACAATAGCTACAAATGCTTGCTGTAAGAAATCTAGTTAATCAAACAAGAATTTAAACATTTGCTCAGAGGACAACATCATCATTTAGGAGTTTTATGGGAAATAATTCAGCTCATGGAATTACTCAACATTTACGTGAAAATAATCACAACAAAGACAACAAAAGCTGTTTTACTGCTGTGGCTGTGTGACAATCGTACAGATTGTAGATGATAATAAAGACACGCTGCCATTTCCTACCAATCTTTCATTTTGCAGTCATGGCTCGACTCCGGCGCAAAAACATATTTAACATATTTTCACGTTTCGTCCCCCTACTTTTCTCCCGAATGTGATCTCCTGCCAATTCCCACCTGCTATCATACAGCCGCTACCCACCAGGGACGGTGAAGGCTAACACGTTTCCTCCACATCTTCTCAAACTGGTGCTCATGCTGCATCACCGGGGCGGCGCAACACACTCGGAGGAGAGCGCTATCTGCCCTCTTCCGCATACGTGAGCTCACAGACGCCCATGATTGTCTAGTGATGCTGTGATTGACAGTGGAGAGAGAATAACGATACCCGCCCACCCAGACAGCACGGCCAATCTCATAGATCAGAATACTCTGTTATAAAGAATGACGTGTTCGAAGGTAAGCTTTATTGATCTGTACATAATGTCAGACTTATATTTTCTGGGATTGGATGAAGCTAAGGCAGCACAATATTTCAGACGCCCAATTTTCAGTGGCACTGTCACGTATAACAGCCCTTATTACACGACATCTGTTGACTCACTCGCGTGATATCTTGGATAAAAACCCAATGAGGAATTGGCTCTTGTATCAAAGTAAGAGCTGAATAAAGCAACTGAGGGGGAAAAAAAAAAGTTGCTCTATTTAGTCGTATCGTACAAGTTCGCAAAATATTCCGTTTCAGTGTGGTTATCGCCCTTACTGACTTCAGTCTTTAGATTTACAGACTGATTCATCCACCATTTTCTGTGTCTTGAAAAGGAAACTGTACCAGCTTCCAAAGCCTTCTGGTAAGATTAGATCCTGAAGTTTAGTCATGTTGGCCCTCAGGCCTTCACCATCTTATCTAACAAGCAGTGCATGGGCCGAGGTTACTGGAGTTACAGTAGCAGCAGGGATACTTCCAAGGGGAAAAGATGAGGCAAAGTCGACAAGGACGTCTTAAAAGCAGTACTGGAACGCAGCCATGAGCCAACCTAAAACAAGCAGACAGCTGCCATATTGAAATTCATGTTGCTACTTGTTCATTATTCAAATCAGTAACACTAAAAGGAGAAGCACTGTATGAAGCCTTTCTACCTCACTCATCCTTTCTACCTCACTCATCATTTCTACCTCACTTCATTCTCCCAGGGATTAGGAGCATGAGCTCTTACAGACTTATAGGTCGTTCACAAATCACAAATCATTAGCCTCATACCATAATTGCCTAAGTAATTTTTGACCAAATATGACTTGGGCAATTATGCTAAGAGGCTAACGAAATGTTGCCTGCAGTTACAAGTATAAGTAAAATCGTTAGTAATTTAAGGAAAATGTTTTCTAAAGAAAGGGGAAAGAAAAGGAGTATGCCGGAGCTTCTCGAGCGTCCCATGAGCCCTTAAGAGAAGTTTTACAGTCAAAGCTGTTGGGTTTAATGAGGAGGGATTTTCGGATGCAAACGTCATCAAACCCAACCTTGAAGAGAAGTCCGGCTTCAATTCAGTTCAATTGTATTTGTATAGCGCTTTTAACAACGGACATTGTCACAAAGCAGTTTCACAGACATAAATACATTCAAGATATTTAATGAATTTGTGTGAATTTATCCCTAATGAGCGAGCCCGAGGCGACGGTGGTGAGGAAAAACTCCCTGAGAAGACATGAGGAAGAAACCCTGAGAGGAACCAGGCTCAGAAGGAACCCGTCCTCATCTGGGCGATAACGGATAGTGCGATTATAAATAAACCCCTTCTGTTATTGTGTACTACATGGACAAATAGTGCGATTGTGCGACCAGGAAACTGATTATAGTTTCCACATGAAGTCTGTTTGTTGAACCTATTGACGGAGACCTGAGTGCAGAACTGTTCGTGGGGATTGCAGTCCTAACGTTATCACAGCAAGCGTAGTCCTCACAGCATAACCGTTATATATGAACTGCGGCTTCACACAGAGCTGAAGGTTGAGAGTAAAGTTAGGTACAAGGCAGGACAGAGAACATAAAATGAACGTTTTGCTGCCTCAGCGCTGCACGAAGCACAAGCCGAGCACTGAAGTGGCCCTCCCTTTCAGCCCGTGTTTTAGCTATCTGCTAGCTACTCTGGATTTTACTCACACCGCTTGTGTAATACTGAAACAACAAGATAAGGACATCCTCAGAGTCAAAAATACTTGGCACTCCAAACAGCACACTTCCATATAAACTATTACATCAGCGATGTTAATACTACACAAATATAATATTTTTGAAGCACAAGCTACATTACGAAAACTTCACGAGTTACTCGCAATAGCATTTTTCGACCAGAGGGGGCGGCCAAGTCCCCTAAACCTTACACCTACTAGCTTTCATGTATGTATGTATTTATGTATTTTCAGCTATGTTGCCATACTTAGTTTGCGCTGCAGAATGCGGTCTCCTGACTCAGTTGTGGTTCATCGTTTGCGCTCCAGCAGTATCACATCTATAAGCTCTGAGCAGTTTTCACAGCCCAGAAACCGAATTCCTCAAGTAAATGCTCAGTTATGACGCTTTTTGTGGAAAAACTGATATGCTTACCAAATTCCCCCCTCTATCCATTTTAAACTTTTAGTCACTTTTTCACGGTTTTCACTCGTAGAAAGGGTTTTTAAAGAGCCTCAATAAAATGCTACACATTAAACTACACATAACGCTAGACATATTTATTCATTCCAAGCTTAAAACTGTCTTTTTTTTTCCTAGAAATAAATGCTTCAAATCTGCAAATCTGACAATTAACAACAACAAAATCAGCTTCATTTTATATTTGTTTAAACATAATCTAATAAAGAGAAATAGTAGCTGGATTGGCCTGTATGAGAGATATGCTTACTGGCTACAACACAGTTTTTTTGTAGCGTAGAGGAACCATGTGACCAATTTAATCTTATTGCACCAAAATTTATTGCTTTTCAATACAATTAAAAACTAGGTATTAATATTCCTCCTTCCAGCACAGCCTTTTATACTCGACTCGCACTTGAGACTTGAGTCAAGCGCTTTGTTTGCGTTAGTTTAACGGTCTAAGCCCTGTGAATACAGCACCTCACAGAGACGGCAGATAACGCCGAACCCCTGGTACACGGACATTACACTGTGTGTTGGGGAATCAGAATCGGTCCTGCTTAAAGCTCCGCCTCATACAGCATGTGCGCCATTTCAGTATCGAACTTATTCTGACTGAAAAACACATTCCAACATTCAAAGCATCACCAAGAACCTGAGCTGCTTCCAGAAACTGTAAAGAAACCACAACCGGAATCACTCTGCAGGATTTGTGTCTTTTTCAAAATAAATAAATAAATAAATATGTACAGTTGAGAAAGTGGCGAAAAGGAGAAGGATCACTTTAACCATTTTTTCAAAAAAAACAAAAAAACAAACAAACATAAATATACCTGATGAACTTTGCTAAAAAAAAGATCACAAAAATTGTCTAATCACACAAAAATAAATAAATTAATTAATTATTTTTTTTTTATAAAAACTGTAAATACTGTTTTGAAATTTTTGAGAAGCTGCCTTGAGTATGATCACTGTGGGGAAGAGCTCGACTCCAGCCTGAGCATGAAGTGTGATATTCTGAAAATGTTTGCGCAAATGACAAAAGAATAAATAAATAAATAAACCTGAGCCTCCGCATTTACCATCACGGTTGTGAACCCGTGCTCAGTAAACGTTTCGGCGTATTCTCATGCCGCTGTTTTGCCGAGTCAGAGGAACTATGAGAGGATTGTCCCTTTTTATTGCTGAACTCGTGTGCTAATGCGGTGTGAGAGGAGCGTGAACAAGGCGTACACGCAAAACAGCACACGCAGTCGCTTTCGTACTGACTCCAGGCTGCACTTCAAAATACTCAGCTCTTATAGTCAGAGTGATATTTGTAATATTTATTTACAAACTAAATAAATGAAACAAACGATTGTGAATTTCTCTCATATCTCCGTCTGTAAATCAAGCGACCCCTGACCCCTGGTTTAGAGCTCCTGCGTTAACGGAACAGATAAACGATCAAAACGTTATTAGGGTTTTTGTTTGTTTATTTGTTTGTTTATTTGTTGCAGCCTTTCAACAGTCTGGACACGATTTGTTTTCACAACTGGAAATTTTCCATGTCTGATTTTTCCACAAGTAGGCCTGCTTTCATCTGTGTGTACATACAGACTGCGAAGTTCACAACGAACTGCTACATCATCTGTAAACAACATCAATGGAAGAATAAAACAACTGGTGAAACGGACATAAAATCCTAAAGCTGACAAAACCAAATGAGTGGAAGGTTTTGCTTGGAAGAGCACCTCCCTGAACAAAGTAATAATAATAATAATAATAATAATAATAATAATACCACCTCCAAAAATACCTTAACACCTCACTGTGCTTAAAGATGAAATGTAGGCTGTTCATAAAGTATCGATTAGTTTGAGTGTCTGACTTTTTTTTTTTTTCTGTACCTTTATTTCTACAGGGAGTCTGAAAAGGCACAAACCAATGAGTGCAAAACTACATATATACTTTGTAAAAAATATTTTGTATTTATCATTTACAACATGCTCTACGCCTTCTCACAGCCGCCGCATCGTTGTTGTTTTTTTTCCAGCTTTTTCTGTAGCTTTTCAAACTCGAAACTCGAATTTTCAGAAAAACTGCATGGATTAATTAGGATTCTGGCAGTGAACCATTTCACCTGCTTTTTGCTAAATCGTGTTAATGTTAGAAATCCCCTCACCCAACACATTTCTGCCAACTCTTCATTTTCAAATGTATTGCCCCCCCCTCCCCATATGCAGGGTTGTACCTGGGGGCTAGCAGATATTACATCTTGATATTGAGTTGATTTGTTACTAAAGTGCCGTTTGAAGGGTGTGTGGATCAAAAAATCACGAGCAAAACCTAACATCTGAAACCATTACAAAGTTTACCATCATGGATTTATCACCAAGGTCTTTAATAAACACCTGAGATTATTCAGAACTGCTACAAAACAGCATCTGAAGTGGGTTAAAATTTAAGGCCACGTTCAGAGCCAGAAGATGAGCCAGAGCGCAGATACTAATGAACTGTTCGTGTGTTTCACTCAACCATTAGGTTCACGCTCGGCAAAATCAGTCCTTAAGGGTTCTTAAAGGGTGACGGGTTCCTGAGTTAAAGCCCATGTGACTGAAAGTGCTGCACTCGGTGACGGGACGCGACTTCGCCCCGGTACACTCTGGGATCGTGGTTTGGAGGCTGAAGTCATTCGGGTGCGTGTTCATAACCACTTTAACAAGTTTATGAGGTAGGCTTTAAACACTTCTGCGTCCCTGGCTCTTAAGACTGCCCTCAGAAATGACTCGAGTGCTGCATTTTTCATCCGAATGCCTGTTTTCATTGCTCAGAGCTGTAACTGTGCAGAACGCCAAAGACCACCATTAATGATGGTTTTTTTTTGTTAAACCTTTTTAAGTTACACTTCCAGCAAGCGAGCGCAGTGAAAATTGCCTAAATGATCCAAGTTCAAATCTGGAAAAAAGCTTTAAGGTTTAAAATAAAAATTAAAATCATTTCAGCACAAAGAGTTTACTTTAATTCTTCATTCTTTTCATTCCCTTAGCTTTATTTAAAGCTAATAAGAGAGAAGCAAAGCTACTAAAGTCATAAACAAAACTGGGTTTCATGCTAAAGCTCAGGAGAAAATTTTTGTTTTTTAATTTATCTTATTATTATTATTATTATTTTTTTTTTAATCCTAACAAACAATATTTTATTTAGCTGCACAAGTCATATTTATGAGTATGGATGTATAGTTTTATGATTTACAGTCAAATTCAAGAAAGTTTCTGCAGGCTGGTATGAAATTAGTTCCCCCCCCAAAAAAAAAAAAAAAAAAAAAAAAGTATGGAAAGGACATCAGTCTCTGATGTATAGCGAAGATGAAATGACTCAGACACACCATGGTTGAGAAACAGTGCACTCTCCCATGGAGTTTTTATTTTTTCAAACACTTTTATTTAAGTCAGTACAGTGATGACTCTCGAGGAACTGGAGGGGGGAAAAAACGTGGATTCAGGCCTCACGACAGAACAACTCCTTCTCTTCAGCATCTTCAGTCAGTGCAGAAAACTTGATCATTCCTTTAACTTCCCTCCTACCAAACCAACCCCCCCCCCCAAAACACACACACACACACACACACACACACACACACACACTCTCTCGCTCTCAGTATTTCCAGAACTCTCCATGGAAGGCGATCCCAAAACGCTGGTAGGTCGCGCACTCGAACGATAACACTGACATGGAACACGTGTCAGATCTCTAAAGGTCTAGTTCTGATGCTCTCGGATTACAGTGTGTCTGATACTCGAGCAGAAATTAGTCTACTTCAGGCAACTGTACATCCGGATTGAATTCACGTACAAAGCGTACATGAGCAAGTGAACCGAACTTGAACAAGAAATCACAGTGAAATTTTTTTTGTTTTTTTTTAATGCAAATAGTAAAGTTTAAACCAGCACTGCACACCTTCTGCCCTGGAGATCTTACAAAATAAGCAGAGTTTAACAATTTCCTTGTCTACTTTGTTCCCTGTAAGTAACAGATGAAATGAATCAGCTGTGTGTGTGTGCAGGGAAGAGAGGAAACTGCCCTCCAGGACCAGGAGCTGTGCACCTCTGGTTTAAACAGACAGATACACCTGTTCAGGCACGGACCCAAAGACGGGCATTCAGTCACTCACACACACTCACATACACACACACCCTTTTTAAAGGAAGGAAAGATGGATGACTAGAATCAAATCATTCTGAACGTTGCCTTAGAACTGTGAATAAAAATAAATGGCAAAGAACAATCAAATAAAAGTATAACCACCTCATTTTCTCTTTATCTTGAAATTTCTTGGCTGCTCCACTTCCATGATCCATCTTCTCCCCAGGATTCCTGTAGTGATTCTCTTCATTCTTCTACTTCACTCATCTCTTTTTTTCCCCCCATTCTCTTGCTGACTTGGCTTTCGTTACAGGACGACACAGCCGCTCCCCTTCACAGCCCATATAGAGACCGAAGCTCTTTCCGTAAATCAAACAGCAGAGCACAGACTCTCACGCTGCACGAGACCACTGTGTCTTTCGTACATGTACTGACCGTCAGGAGAGAGTCTCAGGGTGTAATCTAATGAAGCCTAGTGGAAGATCAGCGTCGTGGGGTTGTCGGCACGTAAATCCTGCACTCTAGCTCTCGGACGTGCAAACAGTTCAGTACCGTGGTGGCATGAAAGGTCTTTTCGGCGGGAAAAATGGACCCGCAGGTCTTGGAGGACCTCCAAAAGGAGGACCGTGTCTCTTCCCTCTCTGGAATGGTGGCTCACTGGGATGAGGGATGTGTGGCGGCGGAGGACGACGGAGCGGTCTCTGTGGTGGGTAGTGACCAGGCCGTGGAGGACGATAGTGATGCGGTGGAGGAGGTCTGTGCTCGAGCTGAGGACGTAATCTAGGTTCTGGATGGTGCAGTGGTACAGCTCTCTCTTCAGGATAAAACGTGCGCGTATGAGGCGACATGGGGTGCTCAACGCCGTAAAGAGGAGGAGAAGGGCTGCGAGGCGGCACGTCACAGTGTGGGTCCAAATACACGTCCTCAGACGGAGCACGCGATGGACTAAGAGCCTCATGGTACCCCCGAACAATAGCTGGGGGACTTGGACGGGGCATGCCAGGGTGGTGCTGATTGTGTACAGGGACTCTGGGACGATGGTTAAAGTCCAGAGGGCCGTTCTGGGGGCCCAGACGAACAGGATGCGGCGCAACTGCACAATGCCGCGGCCCTGGCATGTTCAGACGAGGATGAAAAGACTCTGTGGCCGGGATCCGACTGAAGAGACGTTCATCGTAATCATCATGAGAAACAGGATTTGTTGAGCGATACGCCGGGACATCGCCACCGGTCTGTACACTGTCGGGGATATTTGTCAGCTCAGTAGGATCTTTGAGTCCACCTGCCACTGGAGGGACAAAGTCTTGAGGAGGAGGTGGAAGCTGGGGGATTGGTGGAGGGGGTGGTAATGGGGTGTTGAAGAAATTTGGAGGGTTGGTATCATGTCTGATTTCTTCAGACTGGTGCCGGTTTCCTTTATATGAGTCAGAGTTGGCACCTGCACGCTGTTCTTGATCGTGTCCACGTGCATCACAATACCAGCCATCATTTGCCAAGCTGGCATTGTCTGCTCCCGTACTGGAGAACGGTGTTTCCAGGCTAAATCGCTCCAGAGTCTCATTGTTTTTATTCGAGTTCTGATTCTTGTCTGCCAATGATGACGGCAACAAAGATTCGACGTGCTGAGGACGTCCTGTTTCTATAAGAGGTAGCCCTGAACTCGGGAAGTCCTGTTTAACAGTAAAGTTCCTCTGGTAGTGATTTCCACTATGTTGTGACCCAGGACCATACTGCAAAACGTGCCTGTTCTGTTCTTGCCAGGAATCATTAGCATACGTTGACACGGACAGTCTGCTGACCACTGCGGGTGCAGAAGCAGTTGTTGTTGAAGTTGTCTGCAGAGGTCTTCCTTGATATAAGAACGGTTGCACTGCAGGCTCATCCATAACCTCATCCTGAGTTGGTGTTGCACCAGACTCATCCCTCACAGGAGTTCCCCCTAGGTTTTCTGTGCTGGCTGAAGGACTATCAACAGCTTTAGTCCAGGGAAGAACAGGTGGGAAACCCATATTTATACCTCTCAGCCCCAGATTCCCCTGAAGGAACCCATCAATTTTGGAGTCCAGTGTAGAACTGACAGAAATAACTGGCTCCTCTTTTTCTACCTCTGGTTCCTTCTGAAGAGTCCTGGCCTGAATAGTGCTGGGAGATTGAGAAGACTGGAGAGTCACTGCCCTTTGAGGAGTAGAGCCTCTGACCACTGTAGGAGCAGGTGGCACTGGATTGGTATTGGGAGATGCATGGGCTTTGTGAGTGGGGTCCGGGGATGGGTCCAAATGTGAGCCTGAAGGAGTCGAGTTTACTGCGGTCTGATTATTCAGGAAAGAAGACAGTCCTGAATGGGAAAGAAAGAATAATAATATTAAAAAAATAAAAAATAAATAAAAAAGATAAAAGTGGGCAATAGTCAACAAAACTCAACTGTTCAAGTAAACTGATTTGAGCAAGATTCTCTACTGGGAAGCGCTCTCCTTTACCTCATAAGATAAACCCAACTTCCAGATCAAATTAATGATTCTGCATTCTGTGAGTTTCAAAACAAGGGCTACTTCTGCACAATCACCATCACAATACAGAGTGTCCCAAATAATCTCCATACAGAGGGCAAATTAACACCTTTTAGCAAAATGTCTTCCAAAATGTGTCATACTTTAATTTATATATTTAATTTTTTTTTCTTCAGGTAGCCTTTAAGAACGCCTTTGACCACAGGAAAACGTATTGTCATTCTCATGGCTGGATTGGGAAGCAAGGTTGCGTTGGATATTAAGAGGAAGCGTGGCGAACACATCACACACGACACCAAACCTACTAACAAATTCAAAAAGACTGGAAGTGTCGTCGCGGACCGACTGAGAATTGGACATCTGGTGCTGGCAAGCACAGTGCCCATGTATGGAGACTTTTGGGACACCGTGTAGATCTCTCTGGTTAACAGTTCCAGTAACAGTACAATGTCTTTTTGTTTCACAAAACACTCAGTATCATACCCTGAAGGCCAATCCCTTGTGCTTGGGTTTTAGACAAGACGTTTAACAGGGTTCCAGGGTTGATGTCCACCCTGGAGAGTATCTTGGCCAGCGAGTTAGATGCAGGAACAGCTGGTGAGGAAGGGACCGTAGGGCTCTTCAGTGACGAACTTGCTGAAGAAAGAGTGCTTGAAGTACTGGTGGATGGGCGAAATGCTGGGCTTACTCCTGTAGCTAGGAGAGAGGGGGGGTAGATATGCAAAGCTGATGATATGGCCCCTTAAACAAATGATTCAATTACTCCACTACTTGTTTATCATGGTTTGAGTGGTCACTGTTAAAACAGATCAGTATTTCCACTTCTATAGGAGGCATCTGTAATGGTCTTACCAGTGTTCTTCATGACATTTGTGAGTGTGCTAATAATAGAGCTGATTTTGCCCAAATCCACGCCAGCCAGGTTAATGGGAAGGGACCCTGCTGCTGGGGTTGCGGTCGCTGCTGGGGTTGTGGTTTCACTCTCTGGTGCAGGCAGACTGGTTTGAGATGGTTCAGTGGCACTAAGAGCCAGGGTCTGATCGGACACACTGGCAGGGCCAGGCTGCTCCGTTTTTTCTTCGACTGTGGAGTTGGAAAATAGCAAAGAAAGCTTGTCACGTACGTTTCAAAAATCCTTCAAATGCACACGACGAAATACAATACTTACTCTTACCTATGATGGCTGGTTCCGCTAACTCCTCGGCGTCCGAGAGGTCCATGTCCTCTACGTCACGGTTGTCTTTATCCCCAGGGGAAGACAGTGGACTAGGTGCATCACCTATAGCAATCAGTTCCTCCTCCAATGACTGACCGTCCAGCTCTGGGTCTGGGGTAGCAATTCGCGTTAAGCCATGGAAGGGCGACTCGGAACCTGTGGGTGATGGCGCGTCCTCAGAGGGGGAGGGGATTGGCGAGTCATCGGCGTCAGGTAAAGAAGCTTTGAGTGCATCCAGTTTCTTCTTGAGATGCAGCACTCGGTTGGCGAAAGTCTGATAAGCCTGAGGAGATGCAGATGTTTTGTTTTTTTTTTAAAATTAGCTACATAATGGAATGAAATTTATCATTTATCTTGAACTCACAGGTGCCGTGTATTAGGATTCACCCAACAGACGACTAACGTGACTTACATTGGTCACAATCTTGACCTCTTTGTACTGCATCTCATAGAAAATGTCAGCATTCTCCAGAGCCTCAATCAGAGCAGGTCCTTTTTTTACCTCTCCATCCAGAAAGGCTACAAAGTCCTGCAGTTTCGCACTACCATCTTCAAAATCTTTAGAAAAACGTTTGCCACCTGCTTTATCTAAAAAGGAATTCAGAACAATAATAGTTAATTTCACATAACAGCATGCTGACCACCCAAGGTGCAGTATCATGAAGCTACTGCAGAGCAAAAGCTGATCCAAAAAGGTAAGATGACTTAAATAAATTCCCACATGAAGATTTGTTACGATGCTGATGCGCACACAGCAGCTACCTTTGAGTTTCTTCAGAGCTACTGTGCTGCAGACATCCACTCTCATCGCGGCTAGCTGCTTCTCTCTTAGCTCAATCTCATCCATGGAGCTCCTGTACTTGGCGAGATGCTCGATAAATGCCGAGGGCTGCGCAAAGAAAAGATCAGACAAAGGTGATCAGACAGCGAGTGCATGCTCATGCTACAGAAATGGCATTTTATTTACAGATTTTTTTTTTATTTACAGTCACTCAGATGACATTCAGCAATGTCCAAGTAAAAACTCTCACCAAAAACTCAGCGACTATCTTGGATCTCAGTTCAGCTTTTGGGTTGGCGGGAGCTGAAATGAAACACAGTAAACCTGTTAGGATCAGTGTGTGGAGCCGTAGCATGTGCAGGAGATACGGCCGGTAAGACACTGGCTCCGCCCAGATTGTTCACTGGCCCCGCCCACTGGCATTCACTGGCTCCACCCAGATTGTTAACAAACTCTCCTGACAGTGTGCACATTTAGAGCCATTATCTCAAGTGCAGCTTAAGATGGATGCTCAGGATAGAACGCAATCTCGAAATGCAGTGCTATTAATTCATTACTATCTAAAATGCTAAACTGTAATCATATAATTTGCATAAATATATAGATTTTTACTGTTTTTAAAGTCTGAGTCGTGACTGACTGAGCTACTCCTTGCTAGCTAGCTGACGTTATCCGATCCATCGTTTTAATTTTACGTAAATGTAAGTAGATATTGCAAGGTAGCAAACGAAAATATACGGAGAAGTGATATTTGACGCTCCACTCGTTCTGTCTGCGGAGTTTGTTTAAAAAGGAGATAAGGCTCATCTCGTCAAGCTACTTCGAGTGTTTGTGAAGGTCATCCTGTCAGTCAGTTGGTATGAAGTTTACCTGTGGTAGCTGCCGTGGTTAATGCCGTTCCCTCGAGCTGGCCTGCTGGTTGTAGCATCAGTACAGCGAGCTAGCTTAGACATCAAATTGACCTACATACCACAAAAGCTGAATTCCCTGCTGAGAGTCTGTTAGAACGATTTACAGCAGACCGAGCCATGGCTATGATACAGATCCGTCCAGAACATTAGGTGTGTGTTGGAGAGTCCAAAACTGTCAATCATCTCATCAACCACACCAAGTATTTATTTATCACCAAATAACACCTATGAAACACGTTTATCGTAAGGGAAAAATACTGGGGGGGGGGCATCGAGGTCTTGTAAAAACGACAAAACATGGCAGATTCCTGAAAACAGTTCATGGAGATGTAACTTAAAATCTAAGTTTAGGTTGATTCAGTGAAATGGAAATGGGCAGGGTTATAAACTGTACTGCAGACAGCCACTAGAGGACCTGAGACGTTACTGTTTCACCTTTAACCCCCTGTTAGGACGTCCACCCTTACAGACAGTCACTGCTTTAAACCTCGTCTAGCAAAACCTTCTTCTGAGCACATCCAGGTTGTAAACTGTTAAGAGGATTGGATTTGCACAGCCGTGATTTAAGAAACAGCTGGCGGACCTGTGGAAAACGTGGTGAAAAGTTGTTACCTGGTGGTTCTTCTTGCGGGACGAGACCACCTTTAAGCTGGCTAATAAGCTCCTCTGAGTAAACATTTCTCTCTTCCCAGATGGACAGGATCCTGTGCACCGATTTTCGGACCTTGGAGTCTTTCACAGTACTGCAGAAAGAGAGAGAGAGAGAGAGAGAGAGAGAGAGAGAGAGAGAGAAACAATATTCAGTAGGAATGCTCAGATATGTGCAAAGAGAACGAGAAACAGACATTTTTAAGCGCAAGTCTAATGACAGACGGGTAACTAAATCAGTGCAGAAAAATTAGCCAAGATAAATCAGGAAGGTTTCAGAGCTTTGGTCGAGGTTTTGAGAACGGAAGAGCGGAAAAGTCTCACCTGATGAGCTTAATAGCCTCGGGCAAAACATCAGTGAAGGTGGTGCGGTAGACGATAGCGTTTCTCCTCTTGCAATTCTGAATGACATCGTTGGCCAGGTAGAAGAGATTGAGTCTGTGAGAAGAGTCCGCTGAAGATGGAAAAAAAAAAAAAAGAAATCCAGTTCAGGAAGTTTGCATGCATTTGCATGCGTGAGGGACAGATCTGACCACACTTCTGCTCGAGCCACTGAAGTACAAGCGGATGTTAACAGCGTCCTGAACCTTTCGACTAGCGGTAACGTTCTACATCACGTTCCTGAACAATAGTAATGACGATAATGTTAACGGTTTAACACTGACAATCAGAAGCTGTCAGTCACAACTCAATAAATAAATAACAGCACAAACCAGATCACCTGTTAATCTGCACAGCCTACGCTTCCTACAGAGGATGCTTAAATGTGTGATGTAATGCCCCCTTGTGGACAAAAAGAAAAATCTAATTGCTTTCTACATCAGCAGATACCTACAGCCATTTCCATCTCTAGCTCAAGTGTATAAGCTGTTGGGTATTTTTTTCAGTGGGGAAAACCGAGAAGGAGAAAAGATATTACTAAGGAGCAGGACTTCCAGGGTCTGAGTTAATATCGGAAACCTTTGTACTGCAAACATTCTGCTGTTGTCATGTGGAGGAAACACAGAACTGTCCGTTTTGCTTACTTTTGAGTGATAACACGTCGCAGCTTCGTTCGACACGCTTAAACATGCAGGTATAGTGACCTTAAAATAGTGAGTTTAGAAGCCTGCATCTAACAAAGAGGGATAAACGAACATCCGCAAGCAAAGAAATCCCAGCATCACCAGCTGTTTGGTGCTCGAGCAGGACACTTAACCAGATCACTCGAATCCAAAAAGCTATTTGTGTTTGTAATGATATGTGGAAACACTTCAAGACTTCTCTCAGTCGCCTCACGGTGCACATAAAGCCGGACGACCTCAGACATGAACGCTGTGCGTCTGCATCATGTGACTCTGCGACTAAACACACTAGCGCCGGGTCTGGGATCTCACACACGTATGTACGTTATAAAGTACTAACGCAAGCCGGTTTTCCTCTCGTGCTTCCTCTCACGTAGTGTCTAAAGCTACCGAAAGCTCCGTTTTGTGTAACAGTCTTCTGGATCTCCTAGGTTAGTAAATATTTCTGAACGTAAGGTCAGAGTTTTCGATCTGAGACGCAGATCATGACAGCAATCAAGACGACGGCGGAAAGTTTTAACGGGAGTTGAACGTCGCCATACAGTTGGATGTGGAAGCCGGACACACGCGGCTGTTATGGATCTGATGCTTCGTCTAGTCGACGTCATTTTTTTATCCCAAGCAACTATCAGTGGTTTTTTAGTCACTGTGTGAGGGTCAGGATTCCTCAGGGCATCACACACTCGCATTTAGAATTACATCTAACGCTAGGTGTCCAGGAAAGGTACAGAGCCTCACGTCTGATACACGCCGACGAACTGGAAGACGGAAATTAAATACAAAAATGAAATTATATCAGTATTAATGTCAAATGTTACATTACAATTACATTTGCATAATTTTTGCATCAAGAATGATGAAAACGATGCAGGTGATGAAAGACAGAGAATAAATAAATGAAAGTCTAATATCTGCCGTATCTATATGTAAAATAAATACGTTCATTTATTACAACATACTAACATGACAAGATATAGTAGGACCTGACCGCCTCGCTAGCAGAGTACGCTTCAGATCTGTGAGAGACATACACACTGCAGTGGTGCTATCTATGGAAGCTTTTTCCGTTGCTAATGTTGACGATCTCACGTCTGTCGGCCACGAAATCCGATATGGACTTGTGTTAGACTTCTTATAAATAACAAGCTAACGTGCATGCAGCAGAAGTCTGCGCAGACGAGCGTGTACGCAAAGCATACGCACATCATCAGCAAATGAACTTTAAATGGAATAAAGTATACGTGATGGAAGCGGGATTTTCCGGTTTAATTCATCAGCAGCACCAAGAAAGTGCTGTTGTGCAGGAGCTATGTATTAGCGGAGTTTCTTTGGATACAGTTAAACAGAAACCCTGGCAAAAATCAAATGTATTATTAAATGTAGTTTGGCTTTAAGGCTGAATTGTACTCGCGTTCAACTACACGAAACAGCTGCCTCGTTAGTGTGCGGTTGTTTGGAGCGTCATGCGCTTCAGCGTGGCTCAGTACCAATATAAACACCGAGGGCAGTGAAGCGTCAGTCATCACTGTCCACTCCTGACTAAACAAACCGGCGCTGTGTCTCCAATCACATACCTACGCACTATTCTAGACCTTTCCCGAGTACGGAGACTCGCCGGCTTTCCTGTTACTGCTAGTGTTTGAATCTGAAAAGCCTTCGATCCTACTGACGGGTCTGTTCTGAATGTAAGGTCAGAGTTATCGAATTAAGACGCAGCTCATGACAACCATCACGACGACAGCTTTAAACGGAAACGGAGCTCGTCGGCGTGTCCGACATCGCTAAAGATTTTACACTTCGACTTGGAATTCAGACGCACAGGAATGTTTTTGGCTCTGACGTGACGTCTGACGGAGGTCGCTTTTTTTTTTTTCGAGATGTACGCAAGACAGACAGGTGGGTCGTGCCATGCGTTAAGTATTAAACTAAACTTTAGACTAATGGCAAACTGGGAGCGAGGCTTTCATTTCACTTCATTCACACAGTCACAGCTCAGTTTGGGACTTGTCAATCGGACACTAGCCGGGGAGAAATGAACAAAAACCACGCCTTGTAAACGTACGATAGCAACTGACTCATACACTTACTCATTCATGCAATTATCTAATCAGCCAATAGCGTGGCAGCAGTGCAGTGCATGAAACCATGCCGATACGGGCCGAAAGCTTCGGGTAATGTTCACATCAACCACCAGAATGGGGGAAAAACGTGATCTCAGTGATTTTGACCGTGGCGTGACTGTTGGTGCCACGTGGGCTGGTTCGAGTGTTTCTATTACTGCTGTGTTTCACGCACAACCTGCCTTTTGTCAACTTTTCAGGCTGGTGGAGGTGGTGTAATGGTGTGGGGAATGTTTTCTTGTTGCACTCTGGGCCCGTTAACACCAAGGACCGTGTGCATCCCTCCATGGCCACAATTTAACCCATCTTCTAATGCCTACTTCCAGCAGGATAGCGCACCACGTCACAAACCAAAAGTCATCTCAGTTTCTTTGTAGATCCTGAGAGATGAACTGAGCCGTGAGGCACAAACGACAGAGCTGTAGCACTGAAGAAACGTTCTGGATGTTTGAAACACCAAAAAAAGAAAATAAATGCTGTACACAACACACAAAATGTTTAGACCAGTTCTCTCATGTTAACATTTTTCCATCACTGTATTTCTGACTCAATGAACATAAGTGTTTTGCGGGTACGTTTTCAGCCCTATACCCCAATCAACCGTGATTTCTTTTTGGCTTTTTGATTCATTTAATGATTTAATGAACACAAACTAAACAGTCAATAAAGCAAAATGATCAATTTCGCTCTTACTCGAATTTGGCGATCTGACTAATAAGTGTCATGGCATCTTTAATATTTGAATTTAGCAACGAATAAAAATGTAACAAACAAATAAAGGCTGAAGCGACATGGAAGCGAACCACGTGTCCAAAACTTAAGCGCCAAGCATCCCCGGTTGAGACCAGTTCAATGCACCCTATGACGTCAATTTCCACCTAATTAGATTTTAATTAGGCTCCATCTTGGTCTCCATGTAAACACCCAATACGGGAATCTCTGAAAACAGTGACGTCACGCGCGTGTGAGCGTAGTGCGTGTTCGGTGTGTAGACGTGCGCAGTACGTGTCTATCGTAAAGGCAAGTGCAAACGTAATACAGCGTTCTGGGCTGTTATCGCGGACGTGCGTAAACGCGAATCATTTTGAAAACGCTGTCTTGTACACGTGAGACTTTTTGAAAACGCAAGAGAAAAACTTTTCCGTTTTTGACTACACCGCTGTCGTGTAAGCGCAGCCTCAGTCACGCTCTCGATTCTCTATACTCAGTCTAACGAAGTCAAACTTTTATTTGAGCAGAAAACGTGTATGATTTTCCACCTAAACCAAACATACTGTACACACACACACACACACACACACACACGATACTGACATTGTGATCAATTCTTGAGAATGCACTTTTTTTTTTTTTTTAAACTTAAACTTATTAAAACTTATTTCAGGTATGAGATCTTTTGTTTAAACAGCAGTTACAGCAAACTGATTAGAAGCTGCTGAGTTCATGTTAAATCTTTTAATAAATAAACAACCGATTTAAAGTTTTGTACTTAATTTTTAAAACTGTATAATGTTAAAAAAAAAAAATTCTTTTCAGCATTAAACATTTTTATTTATATTTCTCCCACCTCTAGTTTCAAATCTCATTTATACGGCTTTTTTTTTTTTTTTTTTTAAACAGAGACCCTGAAAGGACCTTTGCAAAAAAAATTAAATTTAAAAAACAACTCGTGTCAAAACGGAAGATTACCTGCCGTGCACGTGAAAACGTGTCGTTTTTCACAAGATATGTTCCTTAAAGAAAACGAGAAAGCAATCGATGCAATACCTTTAAAACATTGCACAAAAGAAATCTTGCGAAAATGCCAAAAAAAATCTTTTACCGCTTTCAGAAATTTTTTTTTTTCATTTTTAGTGTGTATGGCTCAGAACATTTCCAATCCACATGTTTTATCCTGTTTGGAAGGATCATGATTCGTAGACTTTCCCAATCATCCTCCTCCTATCCCGAGCATGTTTTTTAAGGGACATACAATGAACAGGCTCAGTGTCTGATAAACGTCACTAACACTGTACTGTGTTTTCGGTCACACACACAGTCGCACATCGTAAAGCATCATTTCTGTTCGGGAGCTGAGATCGGCCATCTTGGGACACGTAATGTGAAAAGTTCGGTCAGGAAATTTGGATTAAAATCTCAGAGTGTGAGCACTGCTACGACACTCGTCTAAAATCCACCAATGGGAGGTAGGCACAGGGGCACAGAGCTCCCGCTGATGATAAACGTAAAATGAAAAGAAGAGCGGTTTGCTGAGTCGAGGCAGCAGAGAGAACGTCTCCATAACGCGTCTCAGCACAGGACCGGACTGAAAGGGACGAAAGAAACGGAGGATGAATTGCGGCTTCCTGGTGTGTAGTTAGCCGATTAAACTCGCAAGCGCTCTGTTCATCATGTTTTACTATCACGACATGACATCATTTTCCGGTCGAAGAGCCGTCACTGCGTACCGAGTGTGACTGAGCGCAGTCGCTTTATTTAACCGCAGGTGCACAGGATCGTGGGATCTTTATCGTATAATCTGACAATGGACTCATGGAGTTCGAGAGGTTTTGTTTAAGACCTCCAGTCGGCCATTTCCGCGTTATTGTATCTGGTTAGCGTGTATTCATCAGAGCATCTATGGACACTGCTGTATAGCGTCTCATAGTTAATGTTTGTGGTTATGGATCTGCAGAACGCTGGGATTGGCAGAGCTGAACGCAGACACGAGACGCCGTGGGACCTCCAGCCTCCTCCTCAACACCAAGAAGCTCTTCGGTTTTGGTGAAAAGCTTCAAAGGTAAAGAAAACACTGAAGTGACTCTGCGTATCCAGAGAAGAGTTTGGGCCCCGAGGCTCCGGGGAAAACTCCAGAGGCGGCGTGGTGTCAGGAGAACATCAACAGCAGCTAACAAAACGGGAAAAACCTCGTACTGAATAAACGCACAGGCTTTCTGTTCATATTTCTACTTGGGTTCAGTTACTTGGAAATGCATTTGGGTATTAAAAGCTAAAGTTACTGCAGAATAATTTCATTCATCATCGTCGCAAACGACAGCAGTAACTCAGTACTTCTGTAACTTTAGTACATTTACACACTAAAGCGTGGGATCAAACCGGAAGTCTCTCACAGAAAAAGGAAACGCGAGCTCTTACTTTTCTAAATGAGGTGAATAACTGAAGAGCGCGTGCTGCATCATTTACTATAATCCTCATACTGCTGATCTCTCTTCTTAAATATTTCATTCAACACAGGTTTAATCTCCATCATCGGAGAATCAAATTAATCTCCATCAAAATAACTTCCACTTCTGATTTTCAGGCTTTACCCTGATTGCTCATTTCGTGCTCCCGGCTGTCTGTGCACTCGACCTTTTATGGAGTTTTGTGGGCGTCACTACATGCAAATGAGCTGCGTCGGGAGCACACTGCGCACGCTACGGGGGATCGTCTAACGCACGCGAGTACGGAGAAAATCAGTTTTCTAAATCCAGCAGAAAATTTGCATTTGGCAAACTTTCACACACAACTTTACTAAAAGATAATGATAAATGAGCCCCATCGCCTTTTCATTACCTTTACGATGATTTTAACTCCTTTGGGGAAAAAGTTACACAGAATGCAGGCTCTAACACCAACAGCAGCTTTACTAAACATCAGAAATATTATCCTTGATGTCTAAGAGTTTAGCAGAACCAACAGCCGGCTTTATCAACTTACGCTCACTGTTTTGAATCAGGATTCGTCAAAAATTCTACGCTAAAAAGACCTGAAAATATGAAAATTATCCCCAGAGTGGCAGAAAGCTCAGCGAGCGCCGGCCCTGGAGCTCTGAGAGAACAGGGAAGGTAACGCTAGGATGAGTCGTCACTCAGAAATACGCAGAAGAACAGCAGGTGGTTAATACACCTGCCGACACCTGCCGGAAGCCGCGCCCCCTTTCCCCAGGGCTCGAGAAAAGGAGAATGGTTTGTGTTCATTAACATAAAATGACGTCAACCGATGTACGCTCGACTTACAGAACAAGACAAGACAAGTATTACAGACAAGTACATAGTTAACATCAGTTTACTATATTTATTAGAGACGTCACAGAAAATCTAAAGAGTTTACAGGATGAGGTCTATGCTGAAATGTCTGATCGAACCCCTCACAAATAATGTTAATGGTCATGATCATTAGAAAGCGATTAATCACACTGAGGCTCACCAACAGAGAAAATGTCCGCCAGAGGATTACATCAATGTTACGGCTCGTTCGCGTTAGGCAATGTTACGGCTCGTTCGCGTTAGGCAATGTTACGGCTCGTTCGCGTTATGTAATGTTACGGCTCGTTCGCGTTATGTAATGTTACAGCTCGTTCGCGTTATGTACTGTTACGGCTCGTTCGCGTTATGTACTGTTACGGCTCGTTCGCGTTATGTACTGTTACGGCTCGTTCGCGTTATGTGATGTTACGGCTCGTTCGCGTTATGTGATGTTACGGCTCGTTCGCGTTATGTGATGTTATGTGATGTTACGGCTCGTTCGCGTTATGTGATGTTACGGCTCGTTCGGGTTATGTGATGTTACGGCTCGTTCGGGTTATGTGATGTTACGGCTCGTTCGGGTTATGTACTGTTACGGCTCGTTCGGGTTATGTACTGTTACGGCTCGTTCGGGTTATGTAATGTTACGGCTCGTTCGTGTTAGGCAATGTTACGGCTCGTTCGTGTTAGGCAATGTTACGGCTNAGTATCACACAAGCCTCTGTATACTCTGTGTAACACATTCTACAACACACAGCGCATCCTCCATATCAGTATAAACTTTGTGTGTGTGTGTGTGTGTGTGTGTGTGTGTGTGTGTGTGTGTGTGTGTATTAATAGCTTATTTTGGACTCATGGTGAAACTGACCTTTTTTTCCTTTTGCTTAAATTCACCTTCATTAATCACATGAAAGACAATATAATTGTTCGCACACAAAAAAAACGAGCAAAAACACATCAGTTGCACGCAGGAACCTCGACATTCGAGTCACGTGGAGAATTCATTCCAATTTCTATTTCCCGTCTTCTTTTAAAGCTACTGAAATGAAGCGCCGGACTGCAAGGACCACAGTTTAAGCCAATGATTAAACTAAAAGCAGTTTCATTGATATGTGTAATAATCAGACCGCTCCGATCGTGTCTGTATGAACACCGATAAAAATTACCTTTACCTGTCTAATAAAAATGCTACAAAATTCCCTGAGGCTTTCTGGGATGAAGTTCAGGTTTTATTTTCTCTTTTTAATCTGTTTAAAGCTCGAAGCACATCACATCTACGATACGACAACGTAAAAGTGATTGTGATGAATAACGTCACAATGCGATTTTCTGAGACATTTCGGGTTGTTTGTGAACCCCTGGTGTAAATGAAGCTCTGACTGTTGTGTCCGTGGTTTTTTTATTTCCAAAGTCACAGTGCAAACTAAACATTAACCATTAGAAAAGCTCTGTTTTAATGTTTTCCACCTGAGTTATATTTTTACTCAGATTACACCAAGTGGCATTTCAAACCTCCTCGAGCGTCTTAAACAACAGTCTAAATTCTCGGACTGTCCGTCACCTGCATGCTGTCATTTCGTTTGGAACGTTGTTTCCCAAATCCAGCATTAAAAAAAAAACGATATTTGAAAAGAGAAAAGAGACTTCGGCTGTCAGTTACTGATAAAGCTGCATGAGATATGACACTCTGATACAACGGAGTAAACTTCTCAATTCTCTAACGTTCACCGCTTTCGAGGACATACTCAAATAAGCCGACGTTACGTGCTAAGTGATTGAAATTGTTATTTTTGGCCAAAGTGTCGTTTTGGTATCAATAATTGTGATGCTAAACCTATTATTAGGACCGAAGTTAAAGACTGTGTATTGTGACATTACGACTGAAGACTGCTTCGTCCACGACCTAGCAAAGGGTGAGGCGATATGACGAAAACATCACATCACGATACCGGACAACATTTCTATGATACATATCAATGTACATCAGTGTAATGCAACAGTGCTGATTAAAACCGTAAAGATCACAAACCATAAAACCAAAACAATTTATCACGATATTGAGATTATAATCGCCCCATCATACCCGAGTGACAACAGGTTAAAGATCGAGGCTGACTAGTTAATAGTCTACGATATTTCCAGATTCGCCCCAATGTCCGTGGTTAACGTGGGGGCGAAGCTGCGTCTCGAATCGAAATCTACAATCTTATATTAGAAAATATTTACTAATCTGTAATATCTATAAGATCGTCACACAATATGGACACAAGAGGGTTTTTCCCCCCAATTAAAAAACTAACCACTGCACCAAAATCTGTTTCGGTACTGTCGAAAACAGTGAGTAAGGGTGAGACTGAGGACACATGACTAGCTTGTTCAGTCTGGTCTGCCTCCAGTATTTACGGTGCCACTGTCCCAGGCACAATCGTCATGGACATTTGTGCAAAATCACAAAACATACCGAACGAACACGTGGCAGCCATCTTGGAAATGACGAAAAAATACTTTTCTTTTTCGTTCAGGAAAAACGCCGGCCTCGTGCTGATATTCTAATAATATAATAGATAATCATTAAAAAAAATAAATAAATAAAAAAGCAGCTCGCTTGTGTATGCAGAAGGCGGCGGATAGCGCTTTCCTCCGAGTGCGTGACGCCGCCCTGTGACACAGCATGAGCAGCGGAGTGAAAACATGCGGCTTCACACATTTCGTCTCGAAGGAAGCACGTGTTAACCTTCGCCCTCCCTGTGGTAACAGATGGCGGGTGTGATTCGGCAAACGAGCAAAAAAAATTTAAAGCCGCTGGAATGATGGACAAACAGTAACTATAACAACGCTCTTCCCATTCCTAGCTAGAATCAGTACAACAATACTAGCGTGCTATCTCGATTAGATATACTACTGTCAGTAATAAAGATTAAACGGTGTAACTATGGCAACGAGGAGGTCGTCCGCCTTCATCATAGCTTTGGAGGAAGAAAAAGTAGAGAAGGAAAGCGACAGTTAAAGTGGGAGAGTTACACAGTGTACTTGTGAACCTCTTAAAAACAGACAATCTGATGTTTTTCGTCGTATTGCACTGTGATATATAAGAGACGCATTCGAGCGTCTGCTCTACAAACTGATCGGAAATGAAGTCTGGACGGGATTAAATGTCCTGGGGTGCGTTTCTGTTTTAGAGGAGCTTTTTTTTTTTTTTTTTATCCGTCTGCACAGAACATCGCCTCACGTCGGGGGGATAAAAGGTGTTTCTGCTGCAGCTACTTGCCGTATTTAGCCACGAAACAAAAAAACAGACGTCCTGCTGATAAACTGATCCAATCCAAACAGGGCTTTATTGACTTTAACCAAGCAAAGGTCTCATCTGGGATTTACGTTAACG
>CM074973.1:11236283-11248405 GCA_037577455.1 Pangasius macronema | reverse complement strand
GAGAAGGTGTTTATATTGGAGAACGTATTTATACTGGAGAATGGATTTATACTGGAGGAAGTGTTTATACTGGAGGAAGTGTTTATACTGGAGGACATATTTATACTGGAGGAAGTGTTTATATTGGAGGAAGTATTTATATTGGATGATGTGTTTATACTGGAGGACATGTTTATATTGGTGGACGTGTTCATATTGGAGGACGTTTTATATTGGAGGACATTTTATATTGGAGGACGTTTTATATTGGAGGATGTGTTTATACTGGAGGACGTTTTATATTGGAGGACGTTTTATATTGGAGGATGTGTTTATATTGGAGGATGTTTTATATTGGAGGACGTTTTATATTGGAGGATGTGTTTATATTGGAGGATGTTTTATATTGGAGGATGTGTTTATATTGGAGGATGTTTTATATTGGAGGATGTGTTTATATTGGAGGATATTTTATATTGGAGGACATGTTTATACTGGAGTACGTTTTATATTGGAGGACGTGTTTATATTGGAGGACGTTTTATATTGGAGGACATGTTTACGTTTTATATTGGAGGATGTGTTTATATTGGAGGATGTGTTTATATTGGAGGATGTTTTATATTGGAGGATGTTTTATATTGGAGGATGTGTTTATATTGGAGGACGTTTTATATTGGAGGATGTTTTTATACTGGAGGACGTTTTATATTGGAGGATGTGTTTATATTTGAGGATGTGTTTATATTGGAGGACATGTTCATATTGGAGGACATTTTATATTGGAGGATGTGTTTATATTGGAGGACGTTTTATATTGGAGGACGTTTCATTTTGGAGGATGTGTTTATACTGGAGGACATGTTTATATTGGACGACGTTTTATATTGGAGGATGTGTTTATACTGGAGGACATGTTTATATTGGAGGACGTGTTTGTATTGGAGGACATGTTTGTATTGGAGGACATGTTTATATTGGAGGACGTTTTATATTGGAGGACGTGTTTGTATTGGAGGACATGTTTATATTGGAGGACGTTTTATATTGGAGGACGTTTTATATTGGAGAACGTGTTTATATTGGAGAACGTGTTTATATTGGAGGACGTTTTATATTGGAGGACGTGTTTATATTGGAGGACGTTTTATATTGGAGGACGTTTTATATTGGAGAACGTGTTTATATTGGAGGACGTTTTATATTGGAGGACGTGTTTGTATTGGAGGACATGTTTATATTGGAGGACGTTTTATATTGGAGAACGTGTTTATATTGGAGAACGTGTTATGACCACCAGATACCATACCAGACAACAGCCTACTATAATAGTGATCTTTTAGCAGAACATTATAGTTGATTACAAAATGGTTTCCCAAAAAATATTAATACTTCCTATTACGTAATGCAAACCGGCTGATGGTTTCTAATGGTATTTTGTAGTGGAAACCATTAGAATTTTTGTGATGTTTCTATTGGTGTTATTTTTTTTTAGCAGGAATGTAAATAAACATGCGAATTGAGCAACACTAAGCCACGCCCCCTCCCCCCCTCCTTCACTTGCTGCCAATGGGATGGCTTGAATCCGCGCGAGCGTGGAAAAATATCGAATGAAAATGATCACACACACGCCCCCCTCCTCCCCTCCCTCCCCCCGTCCCCGTGTGTGTGTGTGTGTGTGTGTGTGTGTGTGTGTGTGTGTGTGTGTGTGTGTTTCCTGACTCCGGTTCCCGTGGGAGTCGCGATATTTTCACTGTGGGTAAACATTGCCACGGGCGTCCTAGTCATTACCCTTCCTAAACTTGTAATAACCTTCATATAAGCGGTTATTACATGTCAAGTGGTCTTGTCGCAACGGAAAAAAACACCGTATTACGTAATACATAGGTATATTATACATGCATTGTATTCGGTTGCTAGGAAACGGGACTCCATTTTGGGAGATGCAGAAATGAAACATTTAGGTGGAAATAGGGAGAAAGTGGAAACATTCTGCTCTCTCTCGCTCTCACACACACACACTCACTCTCTCTCTCTCTCTCTCTCTCACACACACACACACACACACACACACTGTGTGTGTGTGAGTGTGTGTGTCCCTGTGTCTCTCTCCCTCCCCTCCCTCCTCTCACTGGGAGAATGCCCGTGTTGTACTGACAGAAACGCTACGGGCTCATCAGACATGGAGGCCCGATTAACGGGCAGAGGCCCATTCTCACGCCTTTAAAAACACGACCTTTCGCTGGTCCCTGGATAAGGAAACCCTGGCGACATTTCGGATCATTGCGGGTAAAAAGACCTCAGCTCCGAAGATGAGAAAAGGGCCAATAAATTTGAGCTAGAGATCCATTTCGGGTTTCTGTTGATTCAACGCGGCCGCCATTTTGTTGACAGTTCGTGTTTTTTTAATAACCCGTACAGGCGGCTTTATCCGAGTAGCGCTCGTTTTTACTTCTACTTTTAGCGTTTTGGAGGAAGGATGCAAGCATTTTTATCGCTGTCATTTAGGCAAGAACGATACTTTGCTAAGCTAGTTGAGGTGTCTCGTTAAGCTAAGCTACGTTGCTGCGGGTTGCTCGTAGTTAGCCAGCTAGCCGTATCAGCAATGTGCCACTGACAGGATTGATTACCCCCTCACCACCACCACCACCATTCCGTTGGCATGGTTTACAGGGGTATAAATCTGATTTATTGATTAGTCTAAATCATAAAAACAAGACGATTAGTCATGTGGTTATTCGTGGGATACTGCCACGTTGGTAGGAAGGCCACCTTAGCGCTTGAAGGCAAACCCTGAAAAATGATAGCTAGCCTAGTAAAGTAGCTAGCTGGGTCGAAAAGTAGCGCAAGGGATTCATCAGGACTACAGAATAAACACAGTGTGTGCACCCTGAAAGCCTCGGAGATTTCCCTGATTAACGCCGTTTCCTGAAATACAGCATTATAATCTAATAAGTCGCAGTGCTAGGGGTAGTGTGTGTGTACATCTTACTCATCAGGGACACGAGTTTGGGGTCAGTGTTGTGATTTTTGTATCAGGGAGACAGATCCATTACAGGAACGTAAACACACTCCAGAATAGTTCATCTGTATGTATATATGTGTATATATATATAAATATGCTTGCTGAGCTTGCTATCTTCCTCCACATCCACCTCCAGATTCTGATCTTTATTATTTCTGTGTTTGTATTTCATTTTCTGGGACATCAGCAGTTTAGCGAAGGAACCATGTTGGCACTCATGAAGGGAGGATTTTGATCCGAATGATGTGAAAGCTCGTTTTTGACCTTAAATAAAGCAGGGTAAGTTGTTGACATCCTTTATTCCAGTTTATTAAAGCTCATTCCTGCCATGTGCGTGGTGGGATGGTGGGAGAAAGTCATGCATCTGCCCGTTTGTGTAGCTTTTATTGCTGTTATGGAGGTGTGCAGGTCGTTTCTCCAGAAGCAGGGAGAAGACCAGAAACACACACTGCTCTGTTTATTATTGAAGCCTTTTATTAGACATCTGTAAGGAGTTGGAATTCTGATTTTCAGCTCTTTAAACTGGAGACAGATTAAATAAAGGAAGGACAGGTGTTTGTTGTTGTTGTTGTTGTTGTTGTTGTTTTTGGTGAACTGAACATTTCCTCCAGTCTGTTTGGATTTATAACTCATTAATAACTCTGTGTGTGTGTGTGTGTGGGTTTACCTGGGATTGCTAACTATCCTTTTTTTTGTGTCCTGGTTTAGTGACAAAATCAGTAATGTTAACTAAAAGCAATGTGATAGATGAGGTGGGAGAGTCTGTCTGGAACCTTTCTTTCACCTTTGACCCTTGACCCCCCGCCCCAAAGATGTCGATGGCTGTCAAGGCAACGAGCGCTACGCCGGCCTTGCCTTTTCTTCTCTGCATGCTTTTGGTTAGAATTAGAAACATTGTAAAAAATAAATTCTGTTAGAGCTACTGTTATTTGTAAAGACTAGCTCGTTCCCGAAGTAGCTCATTTATCAAACTGGAGTCGAACGGATTTGTTTGTAAATGCGGTATTCCTGAAACTCCTGTAAATTAAAAACAAAACAAACAAGCGAAAGAATCCTACTCATGCTCCTGAGTGTGTGTAAATGCACACATAAGGAGATTAACTAATGTAAACCCCGACCCGATCGACTTCACATCGTATCTTTTCACGGATTACTGCACTTTTATATCTGGAATAAACCGTCGAGGTTAAATTGCTTACTTTGATTACGTTTACAGCGTTTATCAGACGTCCTTAGAGCGACCTACAGAAGAGTCAAAAACGCATCCTCGTGCTAGTTCTCTAGTTGTTTTGTATTAGTGGGATTAATTAAATAATATAAAAATAGAAAGAAAGTGAGCCAACACAAACCCATAAATTGAGGAAAATAAAACTAATCATTTAATTATGATAAAAGAAACGGTGCTGAATAAACAGAGGACGGGTCTCATCTGATGGAAGATTTAACGCTTGCTTATTATTATTATCATTATTATTATTATATAATTAAATATTTTTATTGGTTTAGGAAAGAGTCAAAATTACTTCTGATTTTCAGGCTTTACCCTGATTGCTCATTTCGTGCTCCCGGCTGTCTGTACACTCGACCTTTTATGGAGTTTTGTGGGCGTCACTACATGCAAATGAGCTGCGTCAGGAGCACACTGCACACGTTACGGGGGATCGTCTAACGCACGCGAGTACGGAGGAAATCAGAGTTTAATGAAACTTTTCTAAATCCAGCAGAAATCTTTACGATTTACACCCAACTTTATTAAATGATTGATCCAATGGCTGAGAAATTCCTCCTTAGGGAGTCTTACTCAGCCATTAAAACTGACACTAATTCTGAACGCGATTGATAGTTTTGTCGTTCTTATTAAAATAAATCTTTGACATTAGGAGCTGCTCTGTCCAGCAGTAGTAGACTCTATACAGTAGTCTTTTAATGAGCTTGTCTTAATTAAGTGAAGCTCCTTTAATGCGACATGTATAATGCATACATTAACAAGCAACTCCCCAGTCATTTCCACACATCTCACATACTCAACACACACACCGCGAAAGCGTCTGTTAATTCCCAGAGTGTCGTGTTTGTGCTCTTTACAAAACCGAACAGCAGCAAGTCTCTGGCTGTTAAACTCTGTGAAACTCGGTCTGCCTTGCCTCTCTCGCGTCTTGGTTTTCTCCTGAAATGCGAGACAACTGTGCGTGGAATCAAAAGGTCACTGAAGCTTTAGAATTGGCACCGCTTTAATAAACTCTCCTTTTAAAGACAAATAAATAAGTGCAAGTTGTAGCATTTTGAAGTCTGTTTACCCTAAAAAAAGTGAAATGAGAGAAAAACTATGTTCAGTTTATAATTAATAAGATTACAAATGATAAAAATATGACCATGAAAACTGTCTGTCTTCACACCAGCCTTTATTCACAGCTGTCCTCTCCAGTCATTCCATCTTTAATAATAATAATAATAATTATAATACAGGACAAATGGGCCGGTTATTAGAAGTCATTATATTTACACCATAAGCAAGTCTGTAATAACTTATCTTAATATTATGGAATGCATATTGGTGATTCTAATAAAAATTATTCTCAGAAAGAGTTATAAGTTCACGGGAGGAAACGTGCGATCGCTTTATGGCGATCAGCAGCAGAGTCGAGTCTCATGCCTCTTCACGTTAACATCGGCGGGGAAGTAATCTCTGATCAATTCAGTGACTTCTGTTGACTGAGTTTCTTATCTTGTCATGAGTTCGGTTTAAAACTTTGTCCACTTTCAGCTGTAGAGAGTGTGTAAGCGCTGTTCTCTGTTTTTGACGGAGCACTTCTGGACAGTTTGACAGCCGGTTTCTGATCACGGACTAAATGAATTTCGGCGTATGTCCATTCCGCTATGGTATGTAGCTATCCAGAGGCTTGATCAGAGCGTGACGCTGACCGGTTTCTTACATTTGACGTGTCAAAGTTTGTTTGCTATTTTGGTTTGTTTGACAGAATTCAGCCACAGCGACAACTGATGGGTTTCCTTTGGCCGACACACATGCGGTCTACTAGCAAACCTCCGACCTTGCCTTGCATCTATAACGAAAATCAATTTTATTTCATTTTTGTAGTGCTTTTAACAATGGACATTGTCACAAAGCAGCTTCACAGAAATATATAAATTCTGGATTTATTTATCCCTAATGAACAAACCAGAGGCGACGGTGGTGAAGGAGAAACTCCCTGAGACAACATGAGGAAGAAACCTCGAGAGGAACCAGGCTCAGATGGAAGTCATTCTCTTCTGGGTGACACCGGACAGTGCGATTATAAATCATTCCTCTTCTATAACTGTGTATTATAGAGAATCAAAAAGGGCAATTGTGTTAACAGGAACTTGTGAGCAACTTATGAGCCTCAGAGTCATTTCTGAATTCTGAACTTAAAGTTTGTTGTATCAAATGTAAAGTTATTAACTGTTCAGCGATGGAGACTTGAGTGCCAATTGTTCCTCATGGTTTCTATGTAGTGCCATCCACAGTAATCTCCTGGTGATCTTTAGGGCCGTCCACAGCAGCAGCGAGTGATTTTCAGGTGACCAGAAACAACCGCCGATTTTCGGTGAAAGCAAACCCAAAATTTAATGTCAGAAATGATCCAGATAAGAGATAAGTGTTGAGAATGGCATCATTGATGTCAGTCTTTTGGTTTCTAGAAGAAGAGAAGAGATAGAAGAGATAAAAGAGAATGAAGTGTTTTATAATTTCGTTCAGGATGTCAAGGTTAGGGCTGATGGACTGTTTGTGGCGAGTAGAGGGATCGGGGCAGTGGACGCCAAAACTTCTGCTTAAAGTGAAAGTGAGGGAAAGAGAGAGAGAGAGAGAAGTGGCATTATGGCTTTCTTCTGTTACAGTTGCGGTTACAGGAACAAAGTATATGTTTCAGGCTCTTTGTCTGGGAAGCTGAGGTGCAATGAATGAAAAATTCAAACTTGTGATACGCAAACTTTCAAGTGGCACGAAAGATGTGGTCTTTCTTTTTCCTTTTTTCTTTTCTTTTTTTTTTTTTAAGGCTGGTTAGAGTATCAGAAGGGAAGCCAAAAAAACAGCAGCGATCCACTTTTTGTCCGCAGCAATTTTCCAGTGAAAGATTTCACTCACGGTTTTACTCCTTAGAAACGAAGAGTGTGTGTGAATGTGACTTAATAACTGTGCAGTGAATAAGTTTGTAGTGCCAAGAACACTTAGGAAATAAGAAAATGATTGTCACTGAGGGAGGGATAGACAGAGGAAAGAGAAGAAGGGAGGGGGTGCGGGAGAAAATGTGTTTTCGATTAGCAAGAACACAGCAGCTTTGACCGCTGTACTGTGAGCTTTCCAAGTGAGTAAGAAACATGTCTGAGTGAGTAAGAGGAAAAGGCGAGGGACATAAGATGGGGGGTGTTGTAGTGCGGTAGAAAGAAACCTGATGTCATCTGACAGAAATCAGGCTATGAGTTTTAGTGATATGTAGTGACTAATGATAGTAAACATGGGGAAAGTCAAGACACCAAATTCTGAACCATAGTTTATAGTGGCAGTAATCCTTGCACAGAATACAGGCACTAATGAAATCGCTTTCCCCCCCGACTATATGGTCCCTGCTGCCCAAATAAGCCATGCTCAGAGTGCTTCTCTGGTCTGTTGTTAAGCCTTTGCCCTTAGCCGAGCATTAAGAAGCCGTCTGCATGCCTCTACTTTCGTATTCTGCCTCTTTCTCTTCCTCCATCACTGTTGTTTTGATTGGCGATCACACAGGACTGGAGAAGCCAGCCAGGTTCTCTGCCTCCCAGGGGGCCCTCTGTGCCGAGGTCACAGCTCTGACTTGCCTCCCAATGATTTTAGCCACGGAAACCACCTGCTCTGGGCAAGCCTTCATCCTAAACACTCTAGAGCTGGTTTGAAAGGTTAAAGGGAGCAGAATACTACCTCTTCTTGATATAAAACAAATGTCAGCGATATGAATATCAGCCATCACATGATGCTGTTCTGATGCTGACATTAAACACACGCTCATACTAGTGAGCGACAAATCGATGTACATGCACAGCACGGAGCCGCGATTAAATGATCTCATCCAAAAGTGTGACCTTGTAGGGCAGTGTGTGATACAGTGCATCACTGACAGAAGTAGGGGTCCGGCGCTGGGAGTCGGGAACGAGTAGCGCGTGTGAGTTAGGGCGCTTTCAGGTGATCAGCAGTTTGAGCTTCTCCCATCGCTAAGGTAGGTGAATCATACGTTTTGACCAGCGAGGTTGAAGTGGTGCAACATCATCGAGACGCGTTTGAAAACATAGCTCATTCATAGAGCTAGCCCATTGTGCATGTTTCTAAATCCAGCTTTTAGCTAAATCTCAAAGAAAAAAAAATTGTTCTGGCTTTGGTAGTCTTTTTGATAAAGAAGGGAGAAGACATATGTCTTTGCTGCTTCACATATGAAGGCTCATCTTGCTCTTTGAAAAGTTGAATTTGAGTGAACTTTGCATCAAATTGAAGCTCTGTGAGCTGAGCTGTAGGCAAAGCTCTCTCCATAGAGAAACGCTGTTTTGCCACTGATCACCTGTATGTGCCCTTACAGCAGCTCCTCGCCATGTGATTGCGTCTCAATATGTCAAATGAAAACGTCTGCGTAGTGAGTGTCACTAGAGACCAGGAAGGTACTCAGTGTCAATAACACTAAAGTAAAGTATAAATATACCAAAACAATACATAAGTATAGTAACAATAAAATAAAATGGAAAATACTCAAGTATTTTCCACTCCTGGGCCCAGACACTGATGTGACACATCCATGTTACACTGCACTAAACTTCAGACCGTGTATATAAAATATATAAAATTTAGATATATACTTTTCTATTATTATTCTTATCGGATTATTAACTAGGGACGTTGGTTTTAATTTATTAGCTTAACTATATTTTAAAAGTAATACTGTAAATTGCTTGCTAAGCATAACTTAAAGCTGTCTGGTTGCTTTTAGGGCTTAAAATAGTACTTTTTGATAATACAGATGCACTATATGGCCAAAACTGTGTAGACACCTGACCAATCACACCCATATGTGCTTGTTGAACATCCCATTCCAGATTTATTCCCTCTTTGCTGTTATATTAAGCTCCACTCCTCTAGGAAGCTTTCCACTAGATGTTGGAGCGAGGCTGTGAGGATTTGTGTCCATTCAGCCACAAGAGATTTAGTGAGATCAGGCGCTGATGTTGGTGAGGAGGTCTGGGGTGCAGTCGGTGTTCCAGTTCATCCCAAAGGTGTTCNACCATGTCTTCATGGAGCTCGCTTTGTGCACAGGGGCGTCGTCATGCTGGAACAGGTTTGGGCCTCTTAGTTCCAGTTAAGAGAAACTGTAATGCTACAGCACACAGAGACGCTCTGTACAACTGTGTGCTTCCAGCTTTGTGGTGACAGTTTGGGGAAGAACAACATGGGTGTGATGGTCAGGGGTGCACATACTTTTGTATGTGTGCATAGTGTATGTTACTGACTGTAACCTATATGCTCCTATGCACAGATTGTCAGCCCCCCTCTATCCTGTCCAAAGCACAGTGCCACTCAGTGGATAACTACCAATGGAAGTGAAGGACGGTGATATGGTCCTTCAACCCAACCATCAGATTTGGTCCCAGATATTCTTGCCTAGTCACAGGTTCTGAACCAGACAGTGTGACTTGTTTGATGAACACATATAGAATGGCACGGCTGTTTTGCTTGCAAATAGGCAGCGGTGATTACGAAAAACTAACAGATGATTTCCAGCTCATTCTAACACTACTATACAGTAATGAAATACATGATGTAATTCAAAAACAAATACTCTTTTCTCCAGAATTTACATTTTTAGCTGGGAGGTGTCTGATTTTTAGTCAGATGGGTGGTTTTAATTTGTGCAGTCATATCACATTTGCCTGATGCTACCAGTAAACCATGGTAGGCGAAAGTAAACTATGGCTAGGAACACTCGCAAGTGACCAGTCTAGAGCGATCTGAGCATTGATTTGAGGCTAATCCCACCAACGCGAAAAACTACATTTACTGCAATGGTCCAGTAGCTAAATAGCAGCTGGTCAGCAGAGGACCTGTGGTGGTCCCTTTCCACTGATACACGGCATAGCAGTAACAGTGTGCACTCATGTGACAAATCAATAATGATGAGAAATGGGGGTTTCATGTATGATGTTTTGATTTGATTGATTCACAAACATTTATCAGATAATAAAAACAACTCACGTAGCTGCTTTCACTTTTTGTAATTTAACGAAAACTATTTGTATTGCCCAGCTTGTATTCATTACCAGGCAAGTCACTCCAGCGACAGAGAATGAGGTTAATGATTTGCCAACGCTATGGCTTTGTTCATAAACACTTTAAGAAGAAGCAGAGCAAAATATTGAGCTGCAGTACGAATGCTGTGACTTTGTGCTTAATGCGTGACCATGTGAGCTAACGGGAATCTGAACATTCATTTGAATGTTATTTCAATTTCAACAGGTTAATAAATTGTCTTTAAGATATTATACATTTTGTCACTTTGAGGTCAATGGTAAAGGCTATTAAGATGCTCCGCCACATGTCAGTATGACTTAGTTAGTTGGCTACAGCTATCAGGTTTTTGCCCGTTACAGTCTCACTGGCAATCGACACATCTGTGTGGCATACTTTTCGCATTATGTTCAATGCACTTTTAACAGTAGTGTACGAATGTCTTCTTAACCAATTCTTTATCTCTTTCTCAACAGTTTGAAGGTGACGAGGGCTGGGCAGCCAGGAAAGGACGACATTGCTTCAACCCAACAACTACTACTATATCCCGTCCCATCTTCCACCTCCAGCTGGATTCTGCATCCCCCAGTTCTGTACTGCTTGTGAGCACATCCTGCTCAGCCCTTCCTTGTTTCTTATATCATCAATGGATCAGAGGACACAAGGAGGGCCCACCACACCACCTCCTCTCCCCGCAAATACCCTACCAGTTGAGTCTGAGAAGGAAGGAGGAGGTGGGAAGAAAGATGATGAAGATGAAAAAAGGAAGCGGGAGAAGGAAAGAGATGCGGTGCCGGCTGTTCCCTGCATCTCAGAGAGTGGCGCCGGTGACCAACAGCAACAGCAGTCTCCACAGTTCTCTGTCAAAGAGACCAGCTACTCAGAGGGCAACGTCAAACTTAAGATAGGCCTCCAGGCCAAACGAATGAAGAAGCCCCCTAAAATCCTTGAGAACTATGTGTGCCGGCCAGCCTTCAGAGCAACGGTTAGACATGGAAGCCGAGGCGGTGGACGAGGCAGTCGTCGAGTGGGACCCTCGGATGGTAGTGGCAGTAATCCTAGTGTGCCACATATTAAAGAAGCAGAAAAAGACCCCACTGTTAACCCGGGAGCGCCTCAGTCATCAGGCGTTCCATCCAATACTGCACCTACATCTTCTCTTCCTCCTTCCACTTCCACTAGCCCTGAAACGCCTGTGAATGGGAATACCCCAGCTAAAAGAGTAAGTTGGTTTACTTTGTCGCTGTGGAGTTTTGAAATGGGAAGGGGAAAAAGCAAAAGTGAAGATTAACTGACTAGAAGGAACTACATAAAGCTTCTGCTAAAATGTTGATTAATGAAGCCCAGCCAGCATTTTGTAGCTTTCTAGCTCCTTTAAACTGTTTGTTTGACATGTTCTAGTTTTGCTGTTTTTCATCAAACAAGATAAATCTTTTTTTGATTGTTTTTCTTTGTCTCTCATCCGGCTTCACTTCCTATTTTATGACACATTGCACCCTTTTCCCTGTTTATCCCAATATGTAGGAACTACACTATATGGCCAAATGTTTGCGGACACTTGACCATCACAGAGATATGTTCTTTTTGAACATCCCATTCCAGATTTATTCCCCCTTTGCAGTTATAATAAGCTCCACTCTCCTGGGAAGGATTTCCACTAGATTTTGGAGCGTGGCTGTGGGGATTTGTGTTCATTCAGCTACAAGAGCATTATTGAGGTCAGGCACTAATATTGGGTGAGGAGGTCTGGGGTGCAGTCGCTGTTCCAGTTCAGTGGGGTTGAGGTCAGGGCTCTGTGCAGGACACTCGAGTTCTTCCACTCCAACCTTCACACACCAT
>CM074973.1:11165765-11183936 GCA_037577455.1 Pangasius macronema | reverse complement strand
CCCTTGATTCTCGCTGATATTCTTCCATCACACAGAACTCCCGACACCTTTCTCCACCCATTCCAACCTGCCTGCACACGCTTCTTCACCTCTTCGCTTCTTCACATCTCGAAGATATTGCAAAGTGACGTGTTCATGTTTACCTGTTGATGTGTAATAAAGATGACCCGCAGCAGGTAGAAAATGGCCGTGACCAACTCTGAGAGGAAAGGACATCAAGGCCTGCTGGACACATTGATTAATTATATAATAGTTTGTGAGTACAGACCACGCCCTCTTACTAAAGGTAGGAGTCGCTGAATAGTAAGGACCAGACATGGATTGGAGGGAGAGATGGGAATTGATAGGAAGTTAACTAGAAAGTGGATCTTCGGGTATGATCTCTTTCTCCCAAGCTTAAGGTATTTCATAACTCCATATAAAACTCAGGAGGAAGCTTGGTAACAAAAAATGAAGAAACCTGTGAATTTGGATTTTGACTTGCTGCGTGTGAACTCATGTACAAAATTATAGAGGTAGATATCGTTGGTGTTCTTTTCCTCCACTCTCATTAAGTCCACGCAGGCCAATCTGTCGTTCTCTGTAGGTGCTTGGCCCGTTTGCGCTGACACATGAAGAAATAGTCGAGAGGAGGAGGCTGTTGAAAAGGAAGGACCAACTGGTGAGAAAGAACACGCTGTTTCTAGTCTCTAAGGTCATGTCGAGCTCAAGTTTATATCCGTCTCAGTTATTTTCCCTACTGTGCTAGTTGTCTGTCTCTGAATCAAATCTTTCCATTTTCTTCTTTTCATTGCCTCCTTTCTTTCTATGTTCTTCCTCCCCTCTGTCTCTTTCTCTCATTCTCTCAATCTCACTCTTATTTTAGTCAGCTCAGTTGATTAGCGAAGTCTCTAAACGTGGGTCAGCTCTGTCCGTCCCCAGCAGCTCATCGCCGGAGCGCAACATTAAAATTGCCACCAAGAAGAAGGTAGATTATTAAATGTCAGGATTCGATCTCACAGCCTTTCTGATCCGTAGCCCAAAGCCTGATCACCGAACCACTGCTGCCCACTGATATCTCTAGTTTAACTCTTTTAAGTAAAGGAATTTGGACCTGTCTTAGGTGTTCAGCATTGAATTTATTTGTGGTGTCACATTCAACAGTAGTTTTTAATGGCTCATGTAAAATTAGACACTCAGAGCTTTAAGAATTCGCATTCTTACACAAGTATTTCTTTTTTACCTAACTTATGAGGCTCAAATGTTATTGTTTTATTGTGGCAGTTGTATATAATGTTTTACTATCAAAACAGCTTTTGTTGTACTGTTCATTTTATCTCTGTGTCAGTGTTATTGTGTACACAAAGGTGGCGGCGCGGCAATAGCATGCAGCGGCTGCTCCGGAAACAAAGTGGTCCCATTTTTGTTCTTAGCCCAACTTTTTAACGGTACATGGGCATCCGAGCAACTAGAGTTCATGTCTACCATAACCAGGCACTACTAAAGTATTGTTATTCTTTTGCACTACCTGTTATATCTGACATAGATATAGTTATATCTTTCACACTAGAACTGCGTACTGGTCGTCACTGCACTGTCCCTTATGTAGTCTTATGTAGTTCTGTATTGTTTTATATAGCACCATGGCCCTGGAGGAACGTTGTTGCATTTCACTGTGTACTGTACTAGCTGTATATGGTTGAAATGACATCAGGGCCTTTCGCACCGCTTTAGTTCCAGGACTAAATGTACAGTACTAAAGTACTGGGTGATTTTGCGCAAAGTATTTCCCAGTACCATTTAAAGGGTTGCATTCGCACCGACAGTAGGCACTAGGAAGTGACGTAAGCCAGTCGACATCGACGTCATTTGTGCGCGGCGTTCAACAACGGAAACAACCGGAGGATGGAGGACGCTGTGATCGGAGCCGTGTTGCACTTCAGTGTCCGTCCATCTCTCACTGTTCTCCATACTTGCAAAATAAGTCGACACTACAGTATGTTTACACGGCGTTTTAAATCATGGCGGGTGACAGCGTTTTTGTACGCGTTTGTCCAATCAACGTCTACTTACGTCACGGATAGTACCAGTTGTGCTGGTTAGACCCTGCTCCCGAGTAGGAGCTAATTTGGTTCTCGAAAAAGGCAGTTCGGTACTAAAATCGCACCCAGTTCCGGAGGTTTGAAAACACAAAAAAGTGGGTAGTTCCACAATTAGTTCAGGTTCTATGAAAAGGTTCCCGAGGTGCGAAAGGCCCTAATAAAGCCACTTGACTTGACTTGGACTGTTTGCCCAGTAGGGGGCTCAAACCCGTCCCCTTTCCCATCGCCCTGCTCACCATCAGCTAAACACAGAGTCATGATACTCTACACACAGAAACCCAACAGTGTCCTGACTAATCTTATAACAAACTTGCAACGATAAAATAAGTCATTTGTTTATACTGATTGAAAATATCTGATAAGTTGATTTCAGTATAAATTGAGAAGCAGCAACACACTTTAAGATAAAGTGGATTTCACTCTGCCTGCAGTTGGCCAGGTGATGGAGCAAACTATAATTCCACAGTAATTTCCGGATGTTTCCATAACAGTAGTTGCATACTCGCAAATTTTTATCACGACTGAACAAATCAGAGTTTTATTATTTCCATGTCAACGGGACTCTCAGGAACCAACTAAAAAGGAATGGAATGAAAATAGGCAATGTTATTTAACATGGGATCACACACATTTAGTGTGTTCGTTCCTTTATTTTCTGTAAATGTTTTACCCCGATCAGAATTTCTGTGGTGTAAATCATTTATTTTTTAAAATACATGCATCTAGGTTCATTAGAAAACAGCAAAAAATAACTACAGGATTGGTAAGAAGTTCCTTCAGGAGTGGGGGTCCAGCATCAGCTTCAGGTTTTAGGGAAAGTAAATGTTTGGAGATATGAATATGAATATGAATGTTATGAAGATATGAATGTTTGCTTATTTGTAGGATGCCACCAAAAAGGATGAGAGGCCTCCAACAAATGCGACAACAACAGGAAAGAAAGAGGACCCCAAAGTGGAAAAGAAAAGAAGTAAGACAGCTCACCTCTGCTATATGTGTTCTTCCAAGAAATATAACACTGAAATTGTAAAAATATTTGGAATTTATTTATTATTTGGAACTTAGGGTGAAATTAAAGTTTAATTTAATCCAACACTGGATGTACACATTTTGGTATTTTGGCTTTAGAAAAACATCTTACTTTTTTATTTGCTTTTAATCTCAGCCTCAGATACTAAGATGCCACAAAGCAAAGGTGGAAAATCAGATGGAAAAGACAAGCATCAGTCAATGAAGGAGCAAGAGGTAGGACATTATTCTAGAAATAAACCTCTTTTCATTAAAAATATTAATGTCATTCATGTCATGTCTTGTAATCTCTTCAATACAAAATGTTTTGTCATCCACCAGAAGGGTAGTTGTGTACAAAAGGTGCATTCATTTGTCCTGATATACACTCACTGACCACTTTATTAGGAACACCTGTACACCTGCTCATGGTTGTTGGTACCAGATGGGCTGGTTTGAGTATTTCAGAAACTGCTGATCTCTTAGGATTGTCACACGCAGCAGTCTCTGGATGGGAAAACAACACTGCAGCTGTGTTCCTCCCACACAGAAAATCGATTTTCACATAAAGCTTTGTATGTTTTTGTGTGTAAGGCCGAAGAAGTGGTTGAGACACAAGGCCCTTTGCTGAATCCTGCTATCCAGAACATTGGAGGGAAAGTGATTTATCCAGGCAACACGACACTTCTGTCTCTAAACTTGTCAGGTCAGTCATTAACAAGTCATACCTTTACATTTCTGTGGATGTGTTGATGTTAACATCATTCCTTCCCATTCATCCAGGCAATAAACTGACACAGCAGTCACTTCAGATGTTCCTGTCATCTGTGACGTGTCAAGGGAAAAGAGGTCTCCAGCATATTTCCATTAATGTGAGGTTCATATATATGAATATATGATGATATACCTTATACATGTATCTAATTCCAAGATTATTTATTGAAATATTTTAAATTTTATTCTGATTTTTTTTCCCAGAGGAACAGCTTTCCTCCAGACTGTGAGGTCTTCCTGAAACTACAGGAAATTATGTCACTTAAGGATCCTCTAAACAGAGCCACCTCAGCTCAGGTGGACACTGAACAGGGACAGGCAGCATAGCACAGCATTATTACCTTTTACACCTCAGAATTTTACTTTAGAGTGATCTTATTATGCTCTAACATCATGTGTTTTTGTAGTTGCCTCGTAAGTAAGGGATAAATCACAGCGGGGCGTGCTGTGATAGAAAAATAATCAACGACGTGGTGGTGTGATGGTGTGAAGCAAAGGGGAGGGTCATAACCAGCCCAAAGTTGATTATTTTCTAATAAAAGCACGTCCCAACATGTTTTATTCCCCTTACACCACCATATTTTGTTAATAATTTTGTGTTGAGTCGTATCACGTCACACACACGAGTAGAGAGAGCAACTCGCTTATCACCAGTGTGTAAAGCCAGACTGAGTTGGGCTTCTGCAAGCTCATGTTCCCAACAACCAATCACTGATCACTACTGCTTTCAACAACCAATCACTGATCACTACTGCTTTCAGCAACCAATCACTGACCAATATTGTTCCCAACGACCAATCACGGATCGCTGCTGTTCCCAACGACCAATCACGGATCACTACTGTTCCCAACGACCAATCACTGATCACTGCTTTTACCAACAACCAATCACTGATCACTGCTTTTACCAACAACCAATCACTGATCACTACTGTTCCCAACAACCAATCACTGATCGCTTCTGTTCTCAATGACCAATCACTGATCGCTTCTGTTCTCAATGACCAATCACTGATCGCTTCTGCTTCATTGTGTCATTTTTTATATGGGTTGTTTCCACTGATGTCACTGTGACCTACGCAATTACCCACAATGCAGTGCATTTGTATCTCTGCAGTCACTGTAATTCCCTAGCTAAATATCTAATGCATTAGTTCTGTCATGATAGCCTTCTTACCTGAAATTCACAATATAAATTTCTTAAAGAAATATCTCCAACTTGTTAAAACACGTGATGAAATACTCATACAGTCACTCATTCACCAAAAACGACTGTTTTTTTCTCTAAGAAATAAATGACAATCTTTTATTTTCTATTCTGATAAAATTTCTATTCTAAGTGTCTTCAGAAAATCTTCCTTCCTCATATAGCCTAATTTATAATTCGGTATGCAAATGATCATGAATATGCAAATTAGAACATGGCATCATCTGGCGTTTTGAGTGCGCTTTAGCTTACAGAGGAAACGTACGAAGCTACTGAAGCTACAAGAGGACGTTCGTTGTAGTGATGTTGTGGGGGTTTTAGACACTCCTCTCCTGGCTTATTGCTTTAACTAGGGCTGTTCGATTCCACAGATTTTGGAGTCGAGTCCAATTCTGATTCCAGGCGATGGGAATCGATGGTGTCGACACCAAGAGTCGATTCCACACAATCATTTTCTCGACTCTTGAGTCCAGAAAACAAGACAAAATAAATGGTGGAATCTCTTTGAACTGCTGTGTATTTTGAAACTACTGTTTCAACCTCAGGCTCAGGGAGTAACGGGATACATGTAACAGCGTTACGTAATCAGGATACAAAAAACCTGGTAATTGTTATCCACTACAGTTACATCAAAAAACAAAGTAATAACATTACAGGTACATTTTATAAAAAAAAATCTATAAGTTTAATTTTGTAAAAAATTAAGTTTCACTTAAAAAAAAGGGGGGGGGGCAGTCGTGGCCTAATGGTCTGAGAGTGGGACTTGTAACCTGAAGGTGAGCCTGAAGGTTGTGGGTTCGAGTCTCGGGTCCGGCAGGGATTGTAGGTGGGGGGAGTGAATGACCAGCGCTCTCTGCCNTGTGTGTGTGTTCACTACTCTGTGTGTGCACTTGGATGGGTTAAATGCAGAGCACAAATTCCGAGTATGGGTCACCATACTTGGCCACAATGTCACTTCACTTCACTTCAAAATGGGAATTCTATCAGGATGAAAATTTAAAACCAAAGAAATTACTCTTTTTGACATAACGCAGTACAGACAGCTGCTTGATTACGGTTCTGGTTCTCTCTTGCCAGTCGTGACTCACGTGAGCCACCTCCCGGTGCGTACGCAATTAACATCTGTATTTAATCATTCTACTCTAGAGCCATATGTTAATAAAATGCGTTACAGTCGAGGAAATTTCAAAATGATTTTGTCTATAAAGGAGGAACAACAACATCACAGTACAGTGAACATCGAACGACTCGACATCTAATTTAAAGAAGCATTCCAGCTCGGAAATCATGCTAGCTAGGTTCGCTAAAATGATTTAATGATTTAATGATTTAATGAGGGCGAGGTCGCCAGCTATGCTGAATTAGCTGAGAACATCCTGTATTTTGGTTGAAATGAACACGACTCCCCGACAACACATGCTAAAATACACGTGATCGACGTGCACTTTGAAACAGTCTCATGTACGTGTCGATGGTGTAGACTTTTTTTATTGTTTGTGATGGTAATGACATTTTTTCCTTGTGCTTGTTAACATTAGTTAATGAATGTATAAGAACAGAATGTACAAAGAACTGGATTTTTCACTGAATCACACTTTTAAACAAATAACAACGTATTCGAGAACATACTGAATAAAGATCATGTTGCAAAAAAATGAAAATTAATAATAATAAAATTAATAATTTCGATCTTGAAATGTTTCGATTGGTCACTTCTCATTTCCATTGTAACTTCAAACTCTAAAGTTGTTCTCTGAAATGCTTTCCTGATGTTGCCGATGTTGTTCTTGTTGTTTTTCTCTCGACTCGTGACCTTGAAGTAAATCCGAAAGTGATCAGATTACATTCCTTTCGTATTGTGATACTGGGATTACATCACTGACGACATTTTTTATGAAGTAATTTGTAATGTAAACTAACCTAACTAGCATAACCTGTAACCTGTGTCAAAACATGTCACATGTCGTAAAAAGATCAGTTGTTTTTCGTAAAAATGGCCAGCTGTTGTTCGTAAAACAGCCAGTGGGACCACAGCACTGTTGTCTAGAGAACAAGACAAGCTACCGGTTAACGTTTGAGAAGATACAGTAGATCTGAGCAGGAAAATGATTGCTAGGTTCAGCTGTAGTGGTTACCTCTGGTTGTATCAGGTGAACTACAACTTCACTGTGTGGAAACGAATCCAAAGCTTTGGAGTCGACTCTCGATTCTAAAAGGTTAAAGGTCATGGATGAGCTGTGACGTTGGCTTGACAGCGCCTGCTAAACACGCTAAAAGTTAATCGATATTACAGCGTTCTGTTGTCACTGATTTTAAAATGTTAAACAGTTAAGTGTGTAAAAGTTAAAAGGCTAAAAAGGTTTTAACGGTAAAAATTATATTTAAAACGTTAAAAGGTTAAAACATGTTCAGAGATTAAAGCATTAATATTTTAAAAATGTTAAAACGTTTAAACATTGCCATACTAACCCAGTTGGTTACTAGGGTGTTGCTGGGTGATTGCTAAGATATTCTAGTTGTTTGCTGTGCTATCCCACTTGGTTGCTAAGGTGTTGCTAGGTGGTTGGTAGGTGATGATAGTTCAGGTGGTTGCTTGGAGGTTGCTATGGTATCTCAGGTGGTTGCTAGGTTGTTACTAAGCAGTTGCTGTGGTAACCCGGGGAGTTGCTACATGATTGCTAGGTGGTTGCTATCATATTCCAGCTGGTTGCTAAGGTATTGCTAGGTGATTGATATAATATTTCCTGTGGTTGCTAGGAGGTTGCTAGGGTGTTGCTATCATATTCCAGCTGGTTGTTAGGGTGTTGGTAAGTGGTAGGATATTCAAGGTGGTTGTTATTCCAGGTGTTTGCTAGGTGGCTGCTATGCTAACCTAATTGGTTGCTAGGGTGTTGCTAAATGGTTGCTATCATATTAAAGCTGGTTGTTAGGTTGTTGTGAGGTGGTTTCAATGCTAACCCTATTTGGTTGCTAAGTTGTTGCTAGGTAGTTGCTATCATATTCTAGATGGTTGCTCTGGTGTTGCTAGGTGGTTCGTATGATAGTCCAGGTGGTTGCAAGGTTGTTGCTAAGCAGTTGCTGTGGTAACCCAGGTGGTTGTTAGGGTGTTTCTAGATTCCCCGTGTACTACACAGTGATCCTGCTTCATGTCTGTAGCTCCTATGGTTTGGTCTACAGAACCTTCTGACTAAAAATAAAAGCACCCCAAAGTCTCTCTGTGGAATAAATGACCCTAGTTCCGAACTTTCCCAAAGCACAAGCACCACATTAGTGTACGGGATCTACAGTACACACGTGTGTGTGTGTGAGTGTGTGTCCGCGTCCGGACCACAAGCCAATCACAGCTCAGAAGGCGGGTCTTGACGGAATACGGGTGGGGAAAGAGGCAGCGCTGTGTGTAATCCCTGCTATCCGCTCCTACGCAGCTGTCGGTTTCAGAGGATGTGATTAAAATCTCCGGATTTAAGGTCAGTATGTTTATTTCATCCAGCAGCAGCGGACTGAGGTGAAACTGCAGCGGCTGCTGTACCGCGGGCTTGTGTTTCAGTAGAGTTGCGAGGGGGAAGTGCTGCTGTACACATGTAGCATCAGTGTGTTTCGGGTCTTTCCTCAGCACTAGCAGCTTCACTGGGTTCTTTACGAACAACCTGAGCTGTGCAGGAACCCTGAGGAACCCAACAGCATAGCTGCACTTCTCCTCACGTTTCCCTGCTGTTTACTGTGCAGTGCTGTGCTAATGGAGCTAGCTGCCTATGGGCCATTACATAAACAACATGCGCGCGCAGGCTGTGACACTACATGGCAGGATGCATCTAATCAGGTCCTGTATGACTGTATGAGCTCCAACAGCCGCACAGATCCTCTTAACACTCTCAGCACTACACACTGCATCAATTCCTAACCCCCAGACGCCATGTCTGTGCTCCGTGTTACTACCTCGCTCCTAGTTTAGACACACGCATGTGCTGGTTTGTTCACACAGCCTCATCAGTGTTGAGCTTAGATCTACAGGAAGTGCACGAGCAGAACTGGTCACATGTCAGAAATAAGCTTTTTGGAGATGTTCACTTCTCCGACTTTGTTGGCTTTTTTTTTTTTTTTTTTTTTTTTCTTCAGCACGCGGGAAGTTCTGGCTCGGATCTGACATGGCTCCCCTAGTGGACTGTCTCCAGGTTTGGTGTTTTCTCTGCTCACTTCAGCTGCCTGTTAATCAGGTGTGTTAGAGCAGTGAAACAGTAAACCTCTGCAGGACCTGGGGTGTGGGGCAATGACGTCACGGCTGTAACGATACGATAAATCATATCGGTTTGTTCGATATGATACTCTCGATTGTGTATGCCTCTGTATCCGACCGTGCTTTCAACGCCCTGTGTAATAAAGCAGGGTATTTGTTAGAAATATAAAACACCTTTCAGTGTTTTCACCTCAGAGAAAACATAAGAATGCAGAAATAACATGTGGATACAGGAAAAAAAAAAAAACGTGTGAAGACAAAAAACACATGCGAATGCCGAAAACTCACAAATACAGGAAGCAGATGCGTCAACATGGCCGCACACTCATGGCAGTTCAGAAACAGCTGCAAATTCTTCCATGAGATGAAACACATTCATCAGTTTGAGAACACAGGAAACACGCTGCAAATTGAGAAAACATTTGCAAAATCAGAAACGCTGCAATAAGCCGAGAAAACACCGGAAAAGGTTTACAGCAATATGGAAAAGTTTCTGAGGGACGTGTGATGGAATCACCAGGGCGNGAATACGCAACCATGTTAGGGTACTAGATCCTACGTTCAGCAGCAAGCAGGAGCTTCTCCCAAATCATTAAAGTCTGTTGTATGGGACCACTTTGGCTTTGCGTAAGTTACGACGTTGAAGCGCTTGGGAGAAAACATTAGGCGAGCCAGTCGACATGTGGAATGATTTGCGCAGGTGTTTTGAACTCTCCCATTAGCAGACACTTCCTAGTCTTCCTTCTTTAAGCAGCATCAGCAGTAAAAATGTCAGCTATATGGACATTAGACAACTGGTTTGTAAAAGTATTCGACCGCATAGAATCGAGCAAATTTGTCTGAATAACAAATGATAAATACACACATTCTTCCAGTCGGTATGTTTATTGCAAACTCATGTTGTCTTACAAATTATGGGTCAGCAAGTCTTCTTTGTAGTGCTTATTCAAGCAGCATTTTCTTCTTTGAAAATGAGACTAGTGAGGGACGCCACAGTGAGGCCAACAGTAACTCTGAAGGAGTTACAGAGTACAGAGGATGAGAGTGGAGTGAACCAGACAACTATTTCAACAGCTCTACTGTAGATAATTGGGGACTGTATAGGAGGGAGCTAGAAAGAATCCATAGCTCAAGAAGACCCATATGAAAGTAAGATGCTTTTCTGCTCACCATGGCTGTAAAGAGTGGTGATTTGAGTTACCGTAGCCTTCCTGTTAGCTTGAACCATTCACCTCTTTCTTCAACAAGGTGTTTCTGCTCACAGAAGTGATGCTCACCGAATGTTTTTTGTTTTTCGGACCATTCTGTGTAAACTCTGGAGATTGTTATGGATGAAAATTCCAAGAGATCACCCCCCTGAAGTTGGTCCAAAGGATTTACTGGATTTACCTAATCATTCAGATTTGTTGCAGTATCCTGCTTGCCTCAAGATCAGGCATTGCAGTGCTAAAGTGGTGGCGCTACCGTGTCGCTCAGAGACACTATGGTGTCACTACTTTCCTGGGCATAGTAACATTTTAATCTTGAATTTAAACTCCAAGCCGGCTGAGATTTTGCAGCCTGTCTCTGACGTGTCCGTGTTTATGATGTGCCCTCATGATAGCAGAGTGATGAAGAGTGAAGAAGAGGACAAAAGGGTGAACATGACGGAGGAGGAGCTGCAGCACTGGGTGCGGGAGCAGGTGGAGAAGGACGAGCATCTGGTGCAGAGGCGGGCGCAGTTGGCGCAGGTGGAAGACTGGGTGAAGCGGAAGGAGAGGGAGGCAACGTACACCGAGCTGCTGTACAATAACGCCTGCGAGTAAGTGCCTTCGTCTTGTGCCAGTGAAAAACCTTGCCCTGTCTGCGTAACTATTTTAAAGGTAGATAAATAGGTAAATGATCATAGATCAGGAGGGTTAGGGTTAGAGAGAGACAGAGAGAAACCACAGATTATTCATTAATTCTGGTAAAACTAGCTAGGACAACGTAACTAAAATAAAGGGCCACAAGGTAACACAGGCATGAAGATGCTCTGGGACATAAAGCAGCCAACCACTCCACCATCAACAAACCTGAGTGAACACGTGAGAGTGGGGGGACGTCAGGATCCAAACATCCCAGTGTACCAGAACTCTCTATGTCTCCATAAACCCTCCAGATCTGTGCCTTTACCTGAGAGAAAAACTATTAACAAAAGGGTTGACTAAACAGATAGGTCTTCAACCTAGACTTAAAAGATTAAGACTGTGCCTAAACACTAACTAGAAGGCTGCTCCATAACTGTGGGGCTTTGTAAGTGTGGAAGTTTCCATTCCTTTAATGATAGGTATGTCCTTCATTGTTGATTGGCGACCCTGACTTCCTTTTATCTTGGATCAGATCGGTCCTTGAGTGCGAGTCTGTGATGAAGGGCTTGTATGGAATGCTGGGACTGGAGTACCGAGACACCGACTCGGAGGAAGAAGGAGGAGACAAACCTAAGGAAAATGCCGTTCAGATCACAGATGATTTTGACAACGGAGAGGAAGACCGTGGTCCTGATGGTGATGGGGATGATGACTATGTTGTCATCGATTTAGGGGGTAAAGAATTATTCATTTTCATTTGATTAAAAATGCCCTAATAAGATGTGAAAAAGGAAAAGTCAGTAAAGTCAGAATGTGGTTTTATGCCTTTTGAAATTGACGTATCTCTTCCCCTCTCTCGCTCTGTTTGACCTCGGATTTTTTCCCTTTTTTTACGCTTAAGCCGCTGTTCCTGAAACACCAGTGAAGGAGGAACCGAAGGTGAGAGAATTTAATCCAGAATATAATCCAGTTTCATAATAATCATATAGTTTATCTTTGCTAAAATGGCCTTATTTCTTTTTCTTTTTGTCTCTGCTATAACACTCTTTCAGGAAGTTGAGTTGTCAGCAGGCATAGAGTCTTCGGAATTTTCTGTGCAGACGTTAGCTCAGAAGGTGAAAAAATCTGAGGCTGTTGACTCTCCAACCAAAGTCAGTCCACCATCACTATCAACAACCAGGAAAAACAAACCTTCTGACAACCCCTTACCAAGCCTAAATACTTTAGCAAGCCCCATACCAATTACTGCTCCATCGCCCTGTGATTTTCCTGCTCAGTCATTATCGCCTAAGAAAGAAAGTTCTCCTCCTGTTTCATCAGACACATCCATACCCACGAATGAGACTGTTGAAACCCCTCCACTGACCACCATTCCAAAAGCACCTTCCACATCCATGAACAATACAGATAGACTTGAAACAACACCCAGTGAAACATCTGCCTCTACGAAACAGAATGTTGAATCTCCAGCGCAACTTGTGCCATCCACCCCAACATCCACACTCCCAGTGAAATCTACTACTGCATCCAAATCTTCAAAAACAGACTCTGTCAACCAAAAAAATGCCTCTAAGAGCAAAATCTCCAAAGCACCAACAACCTCGGACACTGCCGGAGAAACCACAGCCAAGGAACAGGTTAAGTGGGCCAGTCCCAAACCCAGCAGCAAACCTTCAAGCACCACCACACCGTCCAATACCACTGTTAAAGCTGCACCTGCAGAAAAAGCTAAGGGTGTTGACCCTAAACAAGGCGACAAACCTGAGACTAAGTCATCTACCTCCAACCCTCACTCTGGTACCTCAGACACCACAACTTCAGACAAGGCTTCCAAAAAAACTTCTTCTACCAAGCCACCAGATGCTACAAAAGGTATGAGATTTCATTTTTGTTCAGTTCGCCTGGTTCTTGCTTGCTTCATCTTCTTCAGCATTTAATTCAACATGCTGTCTTTTTTTTCTGCAAAGAATAACTATCAAACTGTTTCTCTCAGTCTCCCAGACATCATCACCGGTCACTCCAGTCACTCCAGTCACACCTGCTCATGTTCAGCAAGAGGTGGAGCTGAAGGTCAACATGAGCGTCCTTGGAAGGCGGAGGACTAAAACATGGCACCAAGGCACAATTTTAGACATCAAAACAACTGGTAAGACTGCATAGGTGATTCATATGAGAAAGGAGGCTTGCACTTTCTAGCAATTTCTAGCACTATATAAAAACAATATAGTCTTATTTAGGATTCTGTAGTCAGGTGTGTTCGTTCAGTTAGGTCATCTCTGCAGACTTGCCATCCTTCATGCAATTTGTGTTTCCATTAACATTGGATTGGAATACGCTAACACCGCTCAAAACATGCCAAAAGAGCAGTCTTCTTCAATAAAAACAGCAGATGAGTCTGGAATGATTAACAATTGCGTAGGTGTGTTGAACGCTCCGATATTAACTGACACTGCTTGGAAGCCCCGCCCCCTTTCACATTAGCAGTGTCTTATTTCATGAAGGTAAACAGAGAATGTTTGAGTTCTTTACTGTGCCAAAATTAGACAACATACAGTACATCGGTTATATTTATTACGGATGCACCAAAGATTTCCGGCTAAACCTGGTCACAAATGGCAAAAGAGGCGAAAGAGAAAATTTCAGCAGCTTGAGCAGCTGCATGTCAATTTTGTGGTACAGTGCTGAGAAAAACTATTGTACCCAACCCTCCCCCCACAGGATTTCCTCTATTTTTGCATATTTGTCAAACTAAATGGTTTCAGATCCGCATACAAAATGTAATATATATATATAGGCAATGAGAACATGAGAAAACATGAGATCATTTTTAAATTATCATTTCATTTATTGCAGGAAAAAGGTTATGCACCACCTACAGTGTATCACCCATTGGGGAAAAAGTAATTGCTCCACTTAAATTAATAACTGGTTGTGCCACCTTTAGCAGCAACAGCTGCAAGCAAACACTTCTGATAACTGGAGTTCAGTATTTCACATAGAGGAATTTTGGCCCACTCTTCTTTGCAGAATTGCTTTAAAATTCTTTAATTCAGTGAACTGAAGTGAAGTGACTTTGTGGTCAAGTGTGGTGACCCATACTCAGAATTTGTGCTCTGCATTTAACCCATCCAAGTGNGGGTGGCAGAGAGCGCTGGTCATTCACTCCCCCACCTACAATCCCTGCCGGACCCGAGACTTGAACCCACCACCTTCCGGTTCACCTTCGGGTTACAAGTCCGACTCTCGAACCATTAGGCCACGACTGCCCACGACAGCCACACTGGAGGGCTTTAGAGCATGAACTGCCCATTTAAGGTCCTTATAGGGTCTCAGTGGGGTCTCAGTGAGGTTTAAGGTCTCAGTGGGGTTCAGGACTTTGACTAGGCCACTCCAACACCTTCACTTTGTCTTTTGAGAGCCATTTAGAGGGGGACTTGCTCTTGTGCTTTAGATCATTGACTTGCTACATAACCCAATGAGCTTCAGATGACAGACTGATGAGCAGATATTCACCTTCAAAATTGTCTTGTAGAAAGCAGAATTCATGGTTCCATCAATTATGGCAAGTCTCCCAGGCCCCAGCAAAGTATCCCCACACCATCACACTACCACCACCATGTTTCACTGTTGGTGTGATGTTCTTATTGTCGAATGCTGTTTTAGCTTTACGCCAAATGTAACGGGACCCATGTCTTCTGAAAAGTTCCACTTTGGACTCATCAGCCCACAAAGCAATATCATAAAAGGCTTGAGGGTCATCAAAAGTGTTTTTTGGCAAATATGACACAAGCCTTTTTTTGTTCCTGCCGGTTAGCAGTGATTTTCAGTTCGTAAGTTTCTCGTGAATACCATTTTTTTGCTCAGCCTCTTTCTACCTGAGGAGAGCGAGGTCTGCAGTTCTTTAGCTGTCGTCTGGGTTCATTTGTGACTTTCTTGATGAGTCATTGATGTGCTTTTGGAGGAATTTTGGTAGACCGGTCACTTCTGGGAAGATTCACTACTGTTCTGAGTTTTCTCCGTTTGGAGATAATGGCTCTCACTGTGGTTTGCTAGATATATTTCAATAACTTTCTCTCTCATCTCTGGAACTTCTTTTGATTCAACAGGGCTGGCAGTAATTAAGCCTGGGGGTGTCTAGTACACAATTATCAATTAAATTTGGTTAATTAGTTGATTCTGTAACTGTTTTTGTTTATTTTTTATTGTTTTGTAATTTTTTTTTCAGTGCCAGTTGGTTCTGAGTAACTTATTGTTACTTCAATAAATGAAAGTATAATTTAAAAGCTGTATTTTAAGTTTACTCAGATTATATTTTTTCAAATATGAAATAGTTTGAAGATCTGAAACAATTAAATATGATGTAAAAACAGAAGAAATCAGTGAGGGGGCAAATACTTTTTCGCAGCACTTTTAAGTTTTATTTGAGTGACAGTAGACAAATGGTTTGTAAAAGGACAGTATCTAAAACGTACCTGCTCTTTGCAGGGCTACGCACTGTTCTTTTTCAGGGTTGGTTAGTTTGTGTTTTGGATACACTGATTATTTTTTTTTATTTTATTTTTTTATTTTGGCTTGTTCTCTCAGAGTCTGGTCCTAGGTATAAGATCCTGTTTGATGGTGGTAAAGGGAAGAGTGTTTTATCTGCTCATCACCTGGCATGTGTTGGCCCACCTATGCTGAAGGATCTTTTTGTGGGGTGTCGAGTTGTAGCCTGCTACAAAGACGACGACCAGTCCTGGCTCCATGCTGCGGTAGTAGTAGAGATGCCGGACCGCAGGAACCGTATGAGGTGTGTATGTTCACTCTTCGTTCACCCTTCGTTCACTCTCTAAAGACTAACAGAAATGCTCATCTCTGATCTCTCAGGTTCTTGGTGTTTTTTGATGATGGCTCTCCAGCCTACATCGCCCTGCCAGACCTCCATCTGGTCTGTAAGCCAAGTAAGGAAATAAACTGCACATTCTCTCTCTCTCTCTCTCTCTCTCTCTCTCGCTCTCTCTCTCATTACAAACTGGTTCTCTTGCCTCTCTGTCTGTCTGTCTGTCTGTGTGTGTGTCTCTCCGTAGTGAAGAACATGTCTGAAGACATAGAAGATGAGGTGTGGCGTGCAGAGGTGCTCCTTATAGACGTCCGCATAGGTTTGGGGTAGAAACACCACTACGCTCACCCCGTCCTATCGTTCCACCTTGCACTTGGCCGAATGGAGCTCTGCACCGTCTGTCAGGTGGATGGCAGCTTGATCCAGATCTGTTACAAGGTGAGAGGCTGGTTTAGCCTGACCTGGACCTTAGGCCAAGCTCATAGCTACAGCTCATAGTTACAGCAAATATATATATATTCCTGCAACTGTTCAGATGTTTATGGAGAAGCCTCCGTGCCAGGGAGGGAAATGTGAAATGCAATATGCATTTATGACATGAGGACAATATGCAATGCAGAAACGCAAAACCATCAGTGTATTGTTCTTAATATCGCTTTATCTTTTACTTCAGTGGAAGACAATCAGCAACGGATTGCTTTTTTTTTTTTTTTTTTTAAAGAATTAAACTCTACTGAAACGTAGTCTGTACTTACGACCTCACATTCATAAAAATCAGTACACTTGTGAAAAGAGTACAAAATCATCCTATTGAAGTAAATGAAGTGCTTGTTGATTAATAGTTCACCGATCACTGCAGTGGAAATGAAGAATCAGTGAACCAATCAGAGACCGGTTTATTTGAGTACAACTCAGGGCTGTGATTGGACTAAAGTTGTGAGCGGGGAACTGAAGAAACGTCGGACCGCACGCAGCGTAGGGTTGGTCCGAGGAATCGTGGGAGCTAGTCGTTTGGATTTGTCTCGTTGCTGAATCTCACGCTGTGGCTTTGTTGCTTGCTCGTGCCACAGAAATCATGCACCACTGTCACAGATGTACAGTGAACAATCGCCTGCTTTGTCGCTGGCTACTGTGAATATAAAGTTACTCTTTTTTTTCTGTGAAGTGATAGTAGGTGTGTTTGGGGGTGTGTTAATTGTTTCAGAAAGATCAGGAGAAAGAGTGGCTGTATAAGGGCTCAAATCGACTGGAGCAAATCCAAAGGATCAAGAAGCGAATGGCTGAGCAGAAGAAGGAACAGTCTGTAAATAAAGGTATGAGGTGTGTGTGTGTGTCTGCGTGTGTGTGTCTGCGTGTGTGTGTCTGCGTGTGTGTGTGTGTGTCTCTGCGACAAACAGAGACGCACACACACACACACACACACAGAGACACACACAAACCCACACACAGACACACACACACACACACTCTGTGTCTGTCTCTGTGTGTGTGTGTCTCTGTGTGTATTTGCATGTTTTCTCTGCGTGTGTGTCTCTGTGTGTGTGTCTTGGACAGAAATTGTGTCAATGAACACGCTCTTTTTTCTGCCTCATCAGCTGGATGGATTGCACCTCAGAAGAACACTAAAGCACCCACCACCACCACCGCCGCCACCACCACCGCCACCACCACCGCTACTGCTACCTCCTCAGCAACCTCCTCAGCAACCTCCTCAGCAACAGTTACCACAAATACTGAACCCTTAAAAACCTCTGTTGCTCCAAGTGTTTGCCAGACTGTTTCCCCAACGTCATCAAGCATGACAAAGACATTTGCCGGTAAACCAATATCGCAGCCTAGAGTCGTCCTGAGCAGGATTACCTTGCCTTTGCCGCTGATGACTGTGAAAACCACCGCAAAACCTGAGCCCACAGTAACCGGTTCATCTAACACAGGGTGAGTCTCTTCATTTTTACACTAACATTTCACTAGTTCTTCAGGTAAGTGTTGCCTGGAGTTAACGTGCTAGGTGGTCCTGCAGAACGTCTACTGAGACTTCAACACATTACATTTATAAACATCAACAGACAGAGGAAAACATAATCGTAAAAATATGGTTAAATGTTCTGTGAGTAGACATTTATGTAACATTTCTGGACATCGTCTCCACATACACACACACACACACACACACACACACACACACACACACACACACACACACACACACACACACACAC
>CM074973.1:11149412-11165665 GCA_037577455.1 Pangasius macronema | reverse complement strand
TCTCTCTCTCTCTCTCTCTCTCTGTGTGTCTCTCTCTCTCTCTCTCTCTCTCTCTCTCTCTCTCTCTCTCTCTCTGTGTGTCTCTCTCCCTCTCCCTCTCCCTCTCTCTCTCTCTCGCTCTCTCTCCCCCTCTTCCTCTCCCTCTCCCTCTCTCTCTCTCTCTGTGTCTCTCTCTCTCTCTGTGTGTGTGTCTCTCTCTCTCTCCCTCTCTCTCTCTCTCTCTCGCTCTCTCTCCCCCTCTCCCTCTCCCTCTCTCTCCCTCTCTGTGTCTCTCCCTCTCTCCCTCTCTCTCTCTCTCTCTCTCTCTCTCTCCCTCCCTCTTCCTCTCCCTGGCTCACGGCAGTGGGCAGTGACTGAGAGCACAAAGAAACACACACAAGTAGACGGGCGGTAATAAGACACTCAGGAGAGAATCATCACGCGTTACCTGCCGGTTTAACCCGCCTCCTCTCGGCCACGCCCCCGCTGTCACAATGACAGGCTGTGGGAAGAGCCTGAAAAGAGAGAGAAAAAAGAGAGGCTGATGAGTTAACGACTGTTATATCTGCTATATACAGTCGTGAGTGATATCTAATAAACTGTAATCAGTAAGTCGTAGTAGTATAAGGGGAATAAAACACTTTGGGACGTGATATTATTGGAAAATAATCCGCTTCACGTCAGGGCAACAAACCACTACGTTGTGGATTATTTTCCTATAATATTTCCTTTTATTTTCCTTGTTGTGCTTTGTTTATGTAGTTAATCTTTATGATTCCAGCAGCAGCTCTTAGGTACGAATCCACAGTATCCAGGTGAGATTATCTCCTGAAGCAAGGGTGAAACTTGGGCATAAACTGTTTTCGGGTTATCCGTATGAGACCATCCACAGCAGCAGCATGTTCTCCAAGCAGACGTAGAGAATCAGGATAAAAAAAGGGGGAAAGAGAGACATGTTAGCCCTGTTTCTTTACAGAAATAAACGCCCCCCTTCTGAGGAGGAAGACAGCAGAACACAGAATGCTCTTCTCCCGGTTGTGGAGCCCCGACTGAAGTATGTACCTCATCGCTGCTGCCCGGCTTGTCTGAATCACGTGAGGCCGATGCAGAAGGATCAACACCGTGGCCAGAATCCTCTGCTTATCCCGCTGCTCCATGGCTTTCGCCGCATTACCGCAAGAAGGCGTCTAGACGGGAAGGTGAGAATAATGTGGTATAAATTTAAAAGGGAAAACAACATTCAGTCGATAACAACATCCAAGACAGTGATTGGACCTCTTTGGTTTGTCTTAAATCTTACTATCTTTTTTAAAACAATCTGATACTTGATCCTTCTGTATTTGATTTCCTCAGATGTCTTTTCACGTCTTCTATCGCTCCCCGTGTGGGCGGAGCATGTGCGAGATGGAAGAGGTGCAGGCCTTCCTGTTCGAGTCACGCTGTGATTTCCTGTTCCTGGACATGTTCTGCCTGGACCCGTTTGTGCTGGTGAAAAGGGCCTTGCTCCCGTCCTCCATGGCCAGCCGTCCTCATCTGTTCCTGCCGGACATTTCAGGAGGAAAGGAGGTGGTGCCTGTGCCCTGTGTTAATGAGCTTAACACGGTCTCTCCACCCTCTCTGATCTACACTAGGCACAGACTGCCTGCTCCTGGTGTCTTCATCAACACTAACCTTGACTTCATGGTGGGCTGTGACTGTACTGATGGCTGCCGAGACAGGTGTGTGTGTGTGTGTGTGTGTGTGTGTGTGTGTGTGTGTGTGTGTGAGTTTCCACAAGGGTAGGAATATCTGGATTGTTTGACTCACGTTTGTCCACATGGAAAAGCCTTTTTTTTCCAAAAAAATTGCAGGGTTTTTAAACCTAAACAAGCCAAAAGATTTCCTTTTGGTCATTAACGTTAGGAGCAGGGGCAGGAGTCTATAGAGGTGCGGTGATGTGACGTTAGGAGTAGGAGCAGGAGTCTATAGAGGTGCGGCGATGTGACGTTAGGAGTAGGGGCAGGAGTCTATAGAGGTGTGGCGATGTGACAAGAAATATCACATCATATGATTCTTGAAGGGATTTCTATGGTACATACAGTACTGTGCAAAAGGATGCAAAGAAATGCTGTAGAGCAAAGATTTTCGCAGAAGAACAAAGCAAACAAACAGCGTTTAGATCACTGAGTATATAAATCGCTGTCTGATCGTAGTTACCGTTAAATACATTTGCGAAGTGTTAGGTTTGAAACGTTATTGTAGCCCTATTTAATTCTGTTTTCAGCCGAAAGAAAGTGATAGAGCCATTTTTAACTATTTTTTGACCAGAATATTTCAGCGTCATCCATTAGAGATAAAGTTACCTGATGTGATATGTGTTTGTGTTAAAATGTGAAGCTCCTGTGCAAAACGTGTAAATGTTGGCACGTCTGAAACTAAATGTTTATTTTTTTGCTATTTTTCATCTCGCCAGTTCCTTTACTGAGGTGATGCTCTTGGTGGTGAGTTTCTTTTTGTTCAGATTTGGTGCCCTGCTCTCATTGGATGGATGCGCTTGTGTCACAGGTCAAAGTGCGCCTGTTACCAGATGACCATCGAGGCCACGTCGTTGTTCACCGGTGGTCCTGTGGATGTCACTGCCGGATACACGCACAAGCGATTGCCCAGATACGTGCCCACTGGGTGAGATTAATCTCAGTGAACATGCTCTGTTGCTCTCGTGTGTAAGATGCATGGATTATATCAGTGGTACTCAACGTGGGGTCCAGGAAGCATCACAACCCACTGAATAAAACTTACTGAGTTGCTTAGAGTTATTACTGCTTTGACGTGTCAACGTGCACCTAATAAGGTCTGTCAGTGGAAATAGGAAGCTGTACGATCCACATTTAAATAATGTTCATATAATGAAGGCTTCCTGGCTACAAAAGGTTCGAGAACCCCTGGGTTATGAAGTCACATTATTCGTTGTTTCCCTCTGCAGGGTGTACGAGTGTAACCCTCTGTGCCGCTGTGATCCGTGGCTGTGTGGCAACAGACTGGTTCAGCACGGCCTTCAGCTGCGCCTGGAGGTTTTCATGACTCAGCACAAAGGCTGGGGCCTGCGCTGCCTGGACGACATGTCCAAGGGTACATTCGTGTGTGTGTTCACGGGTATGTGCTCAGCTCGAAATTCCTGATCACTGAATTGGCACTGAGTTCCCAGTTAACAAGGCATCAAGTGATACTTTCTGACACATTCTGCACAGGTAAAGTAGTCAAGGATGAGGTGTTGAACGCAGAAAGTATCATGTCTGGCAACGAGTATCTGGCCAATCTGGACTACATTGAAGGAGTGGCGAAACTGAAGGAGGGTTATGAAAGTGAAGCTTACTGCTCTGACATGGAGGAAGAGAGCGACAAGAAGACTCTCGTAACTATGACGACAGGAGCATTAAAGAAACATGGAGTGTTCCAAATGGACTTAAGTTCTAGCAGTTGTGAAGGTAATGAGTGAGTGAGCGAGTGAGCGAGTGAGTGAGCGAGTGAGTGAGCGAGCGAGTGAGTGAGTGAGTGAGTGAGTGAGTGTTTGTATGTGTGTGAGTGTGAGAGAGTTTGTACGTGTGTGAGAGTGTGTGAGAGAGAATCAGTGTGTGCGCGAGTGTGTGTGAGTGTGTGAATGTGAGTGTGTGTGAATGTGAGTGTGAGAGAGTTTGTATGTGTGTGAGAGAGTGTGTGAGAGTGTGTGTGAGAGAATCAGAGTGTGTGAATGTGAGTGTGTGAGAGAGTGTGTATGTGTGTGTGAGAGAGAGAGTGTGTGTGAATGAGTGTGTGTGAATGAGTGTGTGTGAATGAGTGTGTGTGAATGAGTGTGTGAGAGAGTTTGTATGTGTGTGTGAGAGAGTGTGTGTGTGAGAGAGTGTGTGTGTGTGTGAGAGAGAGTGTGTGTGTGAACGTGTGTATGAGTGAGTGAGAGAGTGAGTGAGAGAGTGAGTGAGAGAGTGTGAGAAACCGTTTCATAGTGTATTCCATTCTGTTCCTTATTTTCTTAGAAAAGGAAGAAACAAACCAACAGAAGATGGAAACAAAAATGACACCCGGTAAAAGGGAGAGAAAAGCAGGTGATGGCGCGTTGGAAGAAGAAGATGATGTAGATGATGAAGATTATAAGGTGAGCTCGAATGACGAAACAGGAGCCGAGCGGAAATACCTGAGCAATGACTCTAAGAGGAGCTACAGCACACGGAGAAATGCCCAGATCCCAGAAAGTAAGAACTGAAAAACCTGCTGTATCCCTGCCGGCTTGCTCCACTGCGTTTGAGCTGCTGCTTCATCGCTCTTCTCGTTTTTCCTTTATGCCTACACAGAAAAAGAATCTCAGAATAACGTCCAGACATCTCCTAAAATCTCCGAGGAGCAAACGGAGGTGACCGTGGCCAAGAAGATGAGAAAAGAGGGTCAGCGTCCATTCTGTTCTTTTTTTTTTTATGCAGTTCAAGCAGTTGGTGTAAATTGATTCTCTCTTAATCTCCTCAGGTTCAGGAGGGCCGAAGGTGGGATTCGCCAAGAAGTCTACACGTGCTTTCGCCATCAAGTCCAGTCACAGGAGAGTGAAGCCACAAGCAGTGCCTGAGAAATGTGTGCAAGAAAAGAAAAGGGCGCGTGGCAGAAGGTGCACCCGGAGCCTGTTTGACGGAGAAAAGGCTTGCTATCTCATCGACGGCAAGCAGGAGGGAAACCTGGCACGATATATTAACGTAAGAAAATGAAAGGAGATGTTGAGAGAAAGAGAGAATAGGCAGTGTATTGCACCAAAATCCATGGTTCTAGGGCCCTAGAGTCAGGGGAGAAAAAACTCCATAACATGATGTTCTTGAGCCACTCTGACTTTGAATTAGCAAGATTTTTCAAACACACATGGAGTATATCGAGTCAGTTTGATATTCCTACATTATCACGTCCTAAATAGTCAGAAAGCGACGCGACGGCAGCAAGCTAATGCTAGCTAGTTGGTGAAAAAATAAAAGACTGGAGAACCCGGGGTTAGTATGTATAAAACTTCTGGGATTTAATCTTACTTAAGATTACATACTTAAGATTAAATCCCAGAAACTGGAGTTAATCCTCGGAGTAAATCTTAAGCGTGAAGTGCAGCTGATGTCGCTGTGAATCGATCAACCAAATCAATAGGGCAAAAGTACACAAGGAGCAGGCTATACACGATCCACAATCACACCAGTGCTGAATACTAGCTTATGTTTATGAAATAATAATAATCATCATCATCATCGCAAGCACAAGTAAACTAGTCATGCTTCATAAGGTGAATATTGGTGTGAAGTCATTATGTGCAATGACCTGAATTTCTTCTTATTGCTAAACAAAACTTCCTCTGAGCAGCCACGAACAAAATTAGATTTTGCAGTAATTCAGCTCTCGAGCTGCTCCAGAACATTAACAGACGAACCAAACCAACAGCAGCTTTGTGTCAGTCGAGAAATTTTCTTCGTGCAGGATTTTTTTTTTTAAACCTTTCATGATATCAATTTTAGTTACTTCATAAAAAGCATCTTAAGAACATTCAAAAAGACGCCACTTCTGTGCTCACTCTTTAACCTGTCCCCTCGTGTCCACAGCATAGCTGCAGTCCCAATCTGTTCGTCCAAAATGTTTTCGTGGACACGCATGACCTCCGCTTCCCCTGGGTCGCATTCTTCACCAGCAAGTGAGTGACTGTGTTTTAATACAGAACGCCAGTCATGTGCTCATCACAGACGCGGGACGTTTTATAAAATGTGGTATTCAGTGTCTGCTCTCGTGTAAACATTCATTTCCGTGTGTGTGTGTGTGTGTGTGCGTGTGTGTGTGTGTGTGTGTGTGTCAGGCGTATCAGGGCTGGAACAGAGCTGACGTGGGATTACAGCTATGAAGTGGGCAGCGTGGAGGGCAAGGTGCTGCTCTGCTGCTGTGGCTCAGCCGAATGCACGGGCCGGTTACTCTGAGCTCCTCTGTACACCATCAATAAATCTTTGAAAACAGACTGCTCGGTTTCTGGAGTCCATCACACCGGTATTGTGACGGACCAAAGGAACTAGAGATTTGTATCGCACAATAACGTTCCTTACTGGCCAAATGAATTTACAGTTCAGGAGCTGAGGGCTGGTGTACACGGCATGCTTTTAGCCTCTAATGAAACTCTAATAAAACTCTAATAAATCTAAAAATTCATTTGGATATGCTGTACTTGTTAATAAAAAGGATGACATGTTCACTGAGTGGTTGTGTTTAATTAATAGCAATACTTATTATTATAATATCAGACAAATAAAACGGAGAATTTGAAATTGTACAAATTCTCAGTTTAGGAAGATATTGGAGATTATTGGCGGTTTTTGCAGCTTTGTCTTCACATGGAAGAGAAAACATTCAGACTTCACTGAGTACTGGGTTACTGTATTTTTAGATCTTGCAAGTTATTAGCTTGTTTTAATAACAGCAATTTGAGAAAGATGTAGAACGTACGCATAGTGCTTCATAAGTGTGTGTTATGAATGTACATTTGATTAACACTTCATATGGACTTCATATATAAGAAGCTGTATGGTATATGGAATGGCATTCCATAATAATTTTTAATACAAATATTCAATCACATGCTCCTATAAGAAGGACATACCGTGACATCTGAAAATGTCTCCACCTGCCGTCTTGCCTTTTGTGAGGTTTATCTACCTCGTATGTATTATGTGTCTTATGTATTAAGTTTATATACCAGCTCAAATGATTTTAATGCCTTCAGTGTCTCGTACTGAGGAGCTCAGTGACTTTAAACGTGTCATGGGATGCCACCTTTGCCACAAGTTAGTTAGTGAAATTTCTGCCCTGCTAGATCTGCCCCGGTCCACTGTAAGTGCTATTATTGTGAAATGGAAGCTTCTAGAGGACACAACAGTTCAGCCATGAAGCGATAGACCACGCAAACTCATAGAGCTGAAGCACGTAGAGTGTAAAAATCAGCTATTCTCTGCCTCTGGATCAACATCAGCACAAGAACTGTGCGGCATGAAACGGGTTTCCATGCCCAAGCAGCTGAACACAAGCCTAAGATCACTACACGCATCGCCAAGTGTGGGCTGGAGTGGTGTAACGCACACCGTCACTGGACTCTGGACACGTGGAAACGTGATCTCTGGAGTGATGAATCACGCTTCACTATCTGGCAGGTTGATGGACGCCAGGAGAACGCTATCTACTGGACTGCATAGTGCAACAGTACAGTGTGGTGGAGGAGGGATAATAGTCTGGGGCTGGGTTTCAGGGTTTGGGCCCCTTAGCTCCAGTGAAGCATAATGTTAATGTTAATGCAAATATTTTTTAGACATCCTGTTCCAGTATGATGTTTTTTCCCATGCTTTGAGGGTTTCCTCTGGGTACTCCAGTTTCCTCCTCAGTCCAAAGACATGCATTGTAGGTTGATTGGCATCTCTAAATTGTCTGTAGTGTGTGAATGGGTGTGAGGATGTGTGCGATTGTTCCCTGCGATGGGTTAGCACCCCGTCCAGGGTGTTCCCCGCCTCATGCCCCGAGTCCCCTAGGATAGGCTTTAGGCTCCCCGGGACTCTGTTGGATAAGTGGTATGGAAGATGGATGGATGGATGGATGGATGTTCCAGCATGACAGTGCCCCTGTATGCAAAATGAGCTCCATAAAGATGTTTGGAGTAGAAGAAGTTGAGTGTCCTGCACAGAGCCCTGACCTCAACCCCACTGAACACCTTGAACAATACCTGAACAACTCCTCGCCCAACATCGCCCGACTCACTAATGCTATTTGGGCCCGAATTCCCACAGACGCGCTCCAGAATCTTGGATAAATCCTTCCTGGAAGACTGGAGGCTGTGCAAAGAAGGAGCCAACTCCTTATTAATGCCCATCATTTAATCTAAGCTCAGACAGGTGTGATGATCACCTACTGAAAAAAAACCAAAAAACAATAGAAACCCTCATATAATTTGTAATTGTTTTAATGGTTATAATGGGGATTGTACTGGTCTTAATGGAAGCTGGAATGGTCCCTGTGGGTCTCTACTGGTAATTTGTTACCTCCTGTTAGTGGCATGTTATGTCTAGTGGATACCAATAAGGACCAGTAATGATTTTAGTGGTTAGCTGATGGTTTGTACTGGTGTTTGTAGTGGAAACCATTAGAATTTCTGTGAGGTTTCAGCTGTCAACATACTCCTGATTGTACAGATGCAGAAGTGTATGAACACTTCAGATAAAGTGTTAAGTAGAGAGTTGAGCCCAAATGTCTTGTGCACTCTGTGTAGTTCCCTACAGATGGAGTAGGGCGCATTCCTCTGAGTGTGATTTGGGACACAGCCTCGGCGGTGTTGCTGCTGGTGAAGAAGGGGGTGGAATCGCGGCTTCGGGTTTGCTAGTCGTCCAAAATTCAGCGGAGAGAGAAATCGAGAGTTTCAGCGCCAACACGGATTTTCTTTGGGATAAACGCACAGGCCTCGCTGCTAAAACGGTAATAAAGCAAGTTTTAGCCTCACATTAAAATGTACGCGATGCATTACGGGATTTTTTAACGCTTAGCTTGGCTAGGCTATGCTATGCTAATGCTAAGATAGGCTAGGCTAACAACCGCCTCATGCTAAACCCCCCTCAAGATGGCGGCTCGATGTGAGATTAAATATGTATTTACACAGGCCGATAGCTATGCTAGCACCTTTAGCAAAACAGCTAGCTAAACATATTTGATTAGTGTGAGATGTTATTATTTTGTAAACTGTCCCCGAGTACAGTGTTGGGTATGTGCTTTAGTGAAACAGCGTTATTTTATAAAAGAGATTCAGTTATATATAGATGTAAAAGTTTCAAATGTTAAAACGTTAGCAAGTTGGCTAGTTCAAGTTTCAGCTGTGAGCATGAAGCCTTTAATAGCTGTTGAGTAAAAGGTGAAGGCCTGGAGAAACACAACACCATAACACAAGCACAACCACACCACACCATAACATAACATAACACACAACAACACCATAACACACAACACCACCATAACATAACACAACAGCACAACCACACAACACCACCACAGCACAACCACACAACACCATAACACACAATAATACCACAGCACAACACATACCACACAAAAACCCAACCACACAACACAACCACACAACACCATAACACAGCACAACCACACAACAACACCATAACACACAACACCACCATAACATAACACAACACATACCACACAACACCACCACAGCACAACCACACAACACCATAACATAACACAACACCATAACACACAATAACACCACAGCACAACACCATAACACAGCATAACACATACCACACAACACCATACCACAGCATAACACATACCACACAGCACAACACACAGCTACAACACACAACACCATAACACAGCGCACAACACCACCACAACAACACAGCATGTCCAGGTAGCACAGAAACGTATTCAGCATTTCATTAAATATCTTACTGCAAAATATTAACAGTCAGAGCCCAAAAGAGTGACGCCTTTAAATAAATATTTAAACAAACCCCCCATCAGGTGAAGTGTTTTGAATATCAGGTGGCCGTCTCACCTGCTGCATTCTCCTAAATCACGCTTTACACGCAATCTGAAGTCCGATTGTAACTGAGAACAACGAAGTTACAATTCTTTTGTATTTATAAAAATTTAATTTGTAAAGATTTTACTTTCTGCCAGCACTAAACTCAGATCTGTGCCTGCATCTGCAAGGCTGAGCAACTTTTAAAAGTGATTCCCAAAAATTCCGGGTCCTGTATTTTCCTTTCCTTTCCTTTCCTTAGTCTAGCGCACTAAAGGGTGCGTTCACACCCGAATCAGAGAGAAAGTGGTACAGGGTCTGGTTTGGTTTCACATTGTATGGTGTTAAACAAATAAAAAAAACATCAAAAATACCAAGAAATCACAAAAATCACTAATCGTTTTCTTTTTAAAAAAAAAAATTTTCCCCTGGTCTTCTTCGTGGCCAATTCCCACCCATCAGTCAGGCCTCGGCTATCATACGACAGCGAACCAACCAGGGAAGGCGAAGGCGCTATCCGCCTCCTTCCACATACATGAGCTCAGAGACGCGCATGATTGGCTAGTGGTGCTGTGATTGACAGGCGGAGGCGTTTGCCTCCCCTTCCAGCCAGAAAGCACAAACAGTTTTTGCTCTCTTGGACTCCGGGCCGTGACATCATCAGGATTCGTACTCGCGATTTCCGGACGATAAGGGAACGTTTTTCTGGTGCGCCTCTCGGGAGCGTCTCGCGTCACATCACATTTCTGCTACTGTTTTTTTTGGCTCAGTTCAGCCGCTCACATCTACAGAAAAACGTCGTACACACCCCAAAATACACGGCGTGTTCGGTTCACTTCCTGTGTTCGGGTCGGTTCAGGATTGACCCGTTTTCTCGCCGCAGTCGAACCATGAGAACCATGAGAAGACACCCAGAAGGCACTCTGACATTACTATTCTGGTTTATAATTCTGAACTTCTGCTTCGTTTGCTGTTTGGTTTGGTTTGTTTTCTCACTGCACATAATGACACGGAACACAAAGCAAAAAAAAAAAAAAAAAAAACGTCGTCTGAGGCGTGCGTAGGACTGAAAACACTAAACGCACTAAACGTATGTACTCTTTATGTGAAGAAAAAGCGCATACTTTTGAGTGTGTCGCCAAAGCGTATGGAGAACTGGGACATACTGACTAACACGTCATGTAGCGTAAGAGAACGTCGTTGCCTAGTTACGCACGCTGTCACCGTAGGCAACCTCCTCATTTCAGCTTTTCTCCATTCACTATTCCTTATATCATGTATACTATATCATTTAATTTATCAATCCCTTGATTTATTTTTCCACGTTTCATTTACATTTCTCTAAAATGCGTCCTCGAATCCAGCAAAACAAACCGTCACAACACTTCTCCTTCTTCTTCACGCAAGGATTTGTGGGTAATATTAGCTGAAAAAGTGTCCACGGATCCACACTTCAGAAATCTACCGGAAATAATCGACAGATAGATAGATAGATAGATAGATAGATAGATATAGATATATAGAGATATATACCAGAGACTACTGGTGATAAAATATTAATCGGAGATGTGTAAATGTCAGGATTCATCCGCCAAACCCAGAATTTGTTTTTATTTTCTTGGTTATTTCGAAGCATTCACACACACACACATTTCTCTGCACATGTTTTTCCCGATGTACTCACATTTTAAACATAAACGAAAAAGCAAACGACGAGCTTAGTTTGCTAAGAACAAGGAGAACGAAATAATTGGTGAGAACACTTTTTTATATCAGCTGTTACGTTAAAGCTAGCAATGCGTGTTAAACTGCTTTGTTACGCTTAGTGAAGCTCATCTTTATACAAGAAGAAGGCAAACAGAAGGTAAGAATAGAAATATGAACCCATAAGCGATTATCAATTACTTTATTTATTTATTTATTTATTTAGTAAATCGTGTACGCTATAGTCTTGATGTGGGCTTTTTGTGCTTTTCCACAAATGCGCGCTCGGTTTTGAGGACTATAAACACGTTTTTACGTGTGAATTTACCTAACAAAGAAACACGGTTTCTCGTTTCACGTGATCACTCGCTCTCTCAGATGCTCTCTGAACACATGCACAGGATGCACCGTGACCCGTCAAGGTGAGTGTGTACAAAATGACGCCGATCCAGACACGGACAAGCATTTGGGCCCAGAAGTCAGTGTTCTGAACGAGCTTTCTCAGCCACTTTATACACTCGAGCTGAGGCTGTGGCTTAAACCTGTGTTAATGATCATGACCTCAGCTTATACAAACAAGCATGGCAATAAAAACAACAATCGACGATTGCGCCTTTAAGAGTCCTTAAAGAGAAATTACAGTTCAGTGGCTAGAGTGAGGGAAAAAAAAAAAAAAAATATATATATATATATATGAGAGAGAGAGAGAGAAAGGAGCCGTGATGAGCTTCAACTCTGACGTACGTCACGTCCGGGACGTGGCTGGAATTGACACATCGGGTTGTTGCTTGTTTGACTGATACATTGATCCATATTGATGGATCGTCACATCCCCTATTTAATATTGCCTTGAACAATCGAACATCAGCTTACGCTGACCATCTGCTTCACGTCTCTGTGTGCTCAGATGCCCCATTCTAGGCGGTACGCATCGTCGGAGCGGGCCAGCCGCAGCAGCTATCAGGACCGCTACCGCGAGCGTGACCGGGAGCGAGCGAGAAAGCCCCGACACCGGCGCTCGCGATCCTTCTCCTCAAGCAGCGAGCGAGAAAGGAGGGGACGAGGACACAGGCAGGAGGGAACCTACGCACGCTCCAGGAGGTAAACAAGAACAATCCATGAATATCTGGAAAGGTTGTTTGCAGCATTTTCTGTTGTTTTATATTATGGTAATAAAATAAAAGTCTGTAAAGAGAAATCTGTTTATAAAGCAGACTAGAAACTGGAGATGTTGACTAAATACACTGAGGTCAAATTAACTAATTTGAGCTAAAATGAAAATCACGCTATAGTTTTTTTTTTCCTTTCTGTAATTTAACCTTGTGAAAATGTTAGTTTTCTATACTGAATGTTTTCATCGATTTTTCCATTTAAGATTGGTGCAGAATTCCTGGAGTAGCTAAAAGAAAACGTCTGTCATCTGACACATCGTTTGTTTTGGGAGCGCACGAACGCTTCCTTCCAAATCTAATGCGTTGTTAGGCCATAATCTGAATCTTTATCAGCACTCGCCAGTCTCGTCCTGTTTATTGAATCAGATGTGTGCTGAGCTGTGGCTGGTTCTTTCGTTTCCAGCTACGACAACCGCTCTGTAGACAGGAGGCCTTACGACAGGCGCTACGGCGAAGGCTACCGGCGGCAGGAGCACGAGCGAGACCGCGATCGCGAACGCGAGCGACTGACACCGGACGGCTACCACTCGCGCGACCCCTCGGCCAGTTACGACTACCGCCGCGCGCACCAACGCCACAAAGGCAGCAGGCGTAAGCACAAACGAAGGCGGCGTAGAACCAGGTCCTATAGCCCATCCTCCTCGGTGAGTACTTCCCAGCCCAGGCCTTGCTCCTAGGCCCTCTCTCTCTCTCTCTCTCTCTCTCTCTCTCTCTCTCTCCCTCTCCCCCTCCCCCTCTCCCTCTGTCTTTCTCTTTTTTTTTCTTTTTTTTTTTTTTTTTTACACTCATTTTAACATTTTCTTCTCTACAGCTCCAGGACTTGGTAAGTATGAACTCTCTTTGTTTTTTTGTTTTGTTTTTTTTGTTTGTTTTTTTTCCCCTCTTTTGATTTGTTAGAGTTTTTGTGCTTATTAGTGAAATAGGCAGTGTTTTTTTTTTTATTATTGAATTGCAAAGGATTCCATACTTTAATGGAAGTTATTACCTTATAGTCGTTACCTTACAGTGTAAAGTTGTTTGTATCGTTTTAATGACAAGTTTGTGTCATTATTTCTCTATACATACCTCCTCTTTCTTTCTTTCTTTCTTTCTTTTTTTCTTTCTTTCATCGCATTAGAACTTAGAAAATAAAATAATAATAATTAAAAAAAAAAAAACAGAAAAGATTATAGTTTAAAAAGTATGTAGATTTTTTCCCTCCATCAGTTGCTCGTTTTTTCACTTGGTAGTGCAACAAGTTTCAGTGTGTATCAGTTTAATGTGATGTGATGGTTATCAGTTCCTTTTGCTTATGTGTTGCTCTTGTATACATGAATGTTTATGATGCAGGTTTTTTCTGTCAGGGCCGGTAGACAGAAGGTTGAGGGGAGGGGAGTACATGTAGAGAGCAAGCAAAAGGGACAAAATGTGATCTTTGACTTGTTCCCTTGCACTATATCCCTATCGTTATATATCTTCCCACGTGGTGTCATATGAACCGCCCCATGATCACCAAACCTACGTACACCACCATCACCACCACCACCACTGCTCCTGTCCATCGCCGTGGCTACGGCTGCCCCTTCCACCCTCCCCTCTCGGCCCGCCCCCCCCCTCCTCCTGCTTTGGCGGTTGTGCCGTGACCTGTGACCCTGGCCGGGGGGGGGCCGAAAAGCAGCGGAGTGCCAGCGGGACGCGGCCGCTATGTGTGAGGGACGACGAGGAGGGTCACCTGATCTGTCGGAGTGGCGACGTCCTGCAAGAGAGATGTACACACTGCCACTACTACTACTACTCCTCTACTCTTATATCGTAACCTTTCTCCCTATCAGTAGCAGCACAGAGCATACACACTCACACGCGAGGGCAAGAGGTCATGATGTTGATGATTTTCGATTGTTAGAATAGCCCAGAATGTTACACAGCACGATAGACATCTTAGCTTTCACACACGTACATATTTACATTGATTATATTTAGCCATTTTCTTTTGGTCGTAGCGGTGTACCACGTGCATTACCGGGATGTTTAAAAAGCTCTTTGCAGCTTTTGATATCCTTGTTCTCTAGAATTTCTTCTTTTAATGTCTTTGTAAAGTCATCTCAGGGCTATTTATTTATTTATTTTTCTCTCCCTAGAACATCACACTACTAGGTTTTAGTTTTGCTTCCTGCGCATTAGTCTTGTTTTAGATCTCGTTTCTGCATTTTAATCATTTAGTCTGGGGTTGGGATCGGGTTGCTCCCTGCTTATTTATTTATTTATTTATTTATTTTCTTATCCATTTTTCCCAGCGAATTCAGTGATTCCTCAACCGGGGACGTTGTTGTTGTTTTATTCCAGTAGTTTTCACAGTATCTCCAGGGTTGAATAACCTTGTTGGGCCGACGGTGTGCGAACTGGTTGTGCATTTTAGCGTAATTTGTAATGCCAGACGGGTTGGGGGGATGCCGGAGACGCTAGAGCATTTATCGCCTGCCTTTTTGGTTCTCTTTCCGCTTTACCTTTTTTTGTTAATATCATTTACTTCTTTCCCTTTTTTTTTGTCTTTTTTATCTCCTTTTCCCCCCCTCTATCTCCCTCTCAGATGAAATTGTCGGCACTTTGGGGGAGGGCACGTTCGGAAGGGTGATGGAATGCATTGACCATCGCAGGTAAACTCCTTCAGTAGTATCTCTCTCTCTCTCTCAGCTGCTTCTCTAAGTCAGGTGTCTAAACTAAGCTTAAAGAGGAACACTTTTTTTAACTTGTTAATGTAGCATGATTAAGGACTTGCCAGAGCTACAGGGTGTCCCATAAGTCTCCATACGCGTTCACGAGCAGCACGGCGGTTGTGTATTGGTCCACTGCTCGGTCGGTCCGCGACACTCCCAGTCTTTTTGAGTTTGATGATAAGTTTGGAAGCCATGTCGCGTGTGATGCGCTCGCCGTGTCTCCTATTAATGTCCAAAGCTTCCCGATCGAGCCGTGAGAATGATTTCAGTACCTTCTTCTTTTGTCAAAGGCGTTCTTAAAGGCTACCTGGAAAGACACACACACACACACACATATATATAATAAACTAAGTATGAAAAATTTTGGAACATTTTGCTAAAAAGTGTTCATTTCCACTATACATGAAGACTTTTGGGACACTCTGTATTTTGACCAAATCTGTTTTTATTTTTTTATTATTTTTTTTGTGAATGCTGTGACGAATACATCAAGAGAAACATTCATGGATAAATAGAGAAGGTTCCCAGTGCCGAAATGAGCCTTTTTTAAATAAAAAAAAAAAAAAAAGCTATTTGCATAATCCAGCATTCTGTTATTCTGTGCTGCCAGGAATTAACGCCCATGTAAAACATTTCACCTGGAATCAGGTGTCTTGTGAGTTCAGCTGGTTAAACAGTGCAGATTTGTAGCCAGTCGCCTCTGGAGTTCGTACCTTTCCCTTCCCATACGCCTCAACAGCGGAGAGAGAATTGTATTTTTATATATATATAGATTTTTGATTGAAAATAAATGAGTACATTGCTTTATACAAATCTTTCCCCTTCTGTAGTTGGTGGTCATTTGTTTTTAATAACTGGTTGTTTGGACTGTTTTCTCGTAACATAATTTGTGTTTTTTTTTTTTTATTATTTAAGAGGTGGAGCCCATGTGGCTCTGAAAATCATTAAAAACGTTGAGAAGTACAAGGAGGCTGCGCGACTGGAGATCAATGTCCTGGAAAGGATCAACGAGCGAGACCCTGAAAACAAAAAGTGAGGGGACTGGATCAACAGTGTCAAACTTATTCTGCATATTCTGCACATACAATGGGGGAAATAAGTATTGGACACGTCAACTTTTTTCTCATCATATTTATTTCCAAAGATGCCATTCAT
>CM074973.1:11121588-11149312 GCA_037577455.1 Pangasius macronema | reverse complement strand
GAATGGCATCTTTGGAAATAAATATGATGAGAAAAAAGTTGACGTGTCCAATACTTATTTCCCCCATTGTATGTGATATATATATATAAACTTTTTTGTGCAATTGACCTCAAATGGATGTTATGAATTTGCTACGACCCCAAGTTTTGACCACTTTACTTTTTTATTTTCCAGATAAAAAATTTTAAATTCCAGATTAGTAATATACGACTATTCTAACATTTTGAACATTTTATTATGTTAGTACCAAAGCAGAGGGGTGTGGGTTTTGCTTGCGTCATTGTTCACACACTCGCCCGCGTAGTTTATGTAGCCTAGATCTGGAAGATATAAAAGCCACATTCACCAGGCGGCATGTGAGAATCAGCACACCCCTGTCCGTCAGCTTACCGAGTCCGACTGTAAAGCGTTCGGCGGTTTCACGCGCACAACGACGAGCTCGGTTTCTCTTCAAAACCTTCCGCCGTCGTCGTGATTTTTGTGGTGAGCTGCGTCTCGGATCGAAAACCCTGACACTCAAAAGTATTTACTAATCTAGAAAATCCAGAAGACTCGTACAGGACTTTTGATGTTTAAAGGCGACAGGAAAGGTGTTTAAATTTATATAAAGACCTCTCAGAAGCAGTTAGTACTCGCATACGCCGTTTGAAACGCGGCGCTGGTTTGTTTACTCTGTCGGTTGTTTATTTTGCTAATTCAGCATGTTAGGATAGTGAAAAAGACTGAAACAGCACACACTAATTGAAGTGTAACTTGTCTGTATGTGTATCCCAGGAACATTGCAAACTTATTAGCACACAAAATCCCTCTTCGATATTTCTTATATTTCTTATAAACATAAGAGGAGCTTGTGAGCATTTGTAAAGCGAGCGACCCCGCGCTGTGGAGCCCCTGCTTTAAACCGTGCCGGGGCACTTCATGTTAAAAAGCGGCGTTATAATTGTAATTGCTTCAGTTCAGCTGAAGGTACAACTAATAGGTTATTTTATTTAATTAGAAAACTAAAGACACTAGCTCAGAGCCAGTAATCTAGTTAATTTTGCTCCAGGCGTGTCTGACCTACTTATAAAACCTTTTTTCTTTTTTTCCCTCTTATTCCTGTTCCCGTCTTGCAGTCTGTGTGTACAGATGTTTGACTGGTTTGACTATCATGGCCACATGTGTCTCAGCTTCGAGCTGTTAGCACTCAGCACGTTCGACTTCCTGAAGGAGAACAATTACCTGCCCTATTCCATCAGCCAGGTCCGGCACATGGCCTACCAGCTCTGCCTAGCCGTCAAGTGTGAGTACACTTCATGAAAATCAATCCTAAATCCCGTAAAGCTCACGCAATGGACGGGTAACTTTGAAAACCATATTGTCACGAGCACTCTCTTGAGTCTGTAAACATGAAGTATTGTCTTTGATTCCCATCGAGCGTTCACTTATTTCACTTGTTTATCTGCAGTTCTGCACGACAACAAGCTGACCCACACGGATTTAAAACCCGAGAATATTCTCTTTGTTAACTCGGACTTCACCATAACGTACAACGTAGAGAAGGTGAGAGTGTGCGCATCGCTCGGTTTGTTTTAAACCAGGCCATGTCTGTTCGAGTGGACCGTTTACATGGGTGTGCCTTGTTTTCTGGTTCAGAAGCGAGACGAGCGTACGGTGAAGAGCACCGCGGTGAGGGTGGTCGATTTCGGCAGTGCTACATTTGACCACGAGCACCACAGCACCATCGTCTCCACCAGGCACTACCGCGCACCTGAGGTGATTCTTGGTAAGCGCACGTTTGCAAGTTCGAATCCTTGACCACCTTATTCGAGCATTATGATTCAGGACAACTGTAACATTTTATTATATATCAGTACATAAGGTTAAGAGACTTAAAAACCAAAGGAATATTCCTTGTACTGACCTACTAGCGTAATAGGAAGCATACTTCCTTGACCGGGAAAAAAAAAATGTTTGAAATCTCTTTTCCCCCATCACAAAAAATACATAAGGAATAAAACGTGACAGGGCGTGGTGTTACACGGGGAAAAAAAAAAACATGCTGGAGTGGCGTAATGACGCCCGAGCCGAAGCAGAGGAAGTCATGCAGTAGCTCCGTTTCCTTCGAAATCAGTGTCACTGTCGTCGTGATTACTGTCATGATCTGCATCTCAAAATGGAAAACTCCAGAAGTCTGGTACACTAAACAGGCTTACATTGGGTTTTTTTGTTTAAAAAAATCACACGTTAACTGTAATAGGAAAGCTGGTTTACAGCTGAATACGAAACGCAGCGCTAGTCTGTTTTGCGGAGGTGGATGTCGGGGAAACTCCTACAGGATAGCGAAAAGACTAAAATGGCACGTGCGCTATTAATTTAAACATGGCCTGTTCGAGTGTGACTCCCAGTAACATCTCAGAATGTTCAGAATTCACCTTTATAGTTAGAGCGATGTTTATTCAGTTCATTTGTAATTAAACAAAATAGGAGATTGTGAGTTTCTCTCATGACCCCCATTTTGAAAGTTTCTGACCCCTGATCTAGTGGCATTTCATTCCCACTTGGTGCCTTTGTATTTCTAGGAACTGTTTTGAATCATCAGTGGGTTGAATCATCGTACACTAGATAAGGATTAAAGTTAGGTATAGATGGTTCAGTTTTATAATCTTTTCTCCGTAATGAGTTTTACCCGTACAGCAAAATCATCTGCAGAATATCAGCGTAGGCGTTCACACTAAACATTAAAGCACAGCCCCTATAGGCAGCTCTGCGTCCTGACAGCTCAGGAAGCCGAACCTGGTGGATTTGTCTCAGTCATCACGTATATGTCCCCTTCACCCATGATTATCATTAATCGCAGTCAGTGCTGGTTATACAGCAGTCCTTTCCTGCCAGGGCTTTTCCTGGTCCTGCTGGTCGCAGTAGGATGGAGGTGAAGCGGAAATGCACACGTTGTTGACGCAGCTTGACCGAACCGGTCTCCATCGGACGCGTCCGTAAAACATGCTCTCTTTTGCAGGATTAGTTTTGCCTCCACGCTCTAATGCAGGAATTTCAGAAAGTAGGTTTGTGGCTTTTTTGTGAGACTGCACTAAACTGCAAGGCCAACAGCAGACCAAAATGTAACGCCCTGGAAATTTTTTTTCAGGTTTGGCCCCGTCACCTCGAGGAGTTTTGCTCTGCGTGTCGAACGAGAGCTGATGCAGCTGTTGTTCCCGTTTGAAAATCGATGTTATGTGCGAAGTCAGGAGTCTGGTATAATAGAGAATCCTTCTTGATTAGGCTTGTGAGATCACATGCAAAACGTCATCGTCCCGTCCTGACGACAGTATCGCCTGCGGGTTTGGGGGAGGATAAACCGCTGAGGGAGGAAAGGAAGGGGGCGTGGCCAGACATACATGTACACGTTATGCCATTTAAAGCAGGGAAAAAAAAACCCCCGGATCATTTAGTCAGTTTATTTTTTAATTGTCCTGATAAACGTTTCATTTTCCTAATTTGATCCCCTGTTCATGTTTTGCGAACGAAAGCACGCACACACGCAAGGGAGGAAAAGGGAAGCTACGATGCATCAGAGACACAAAACGGGCTAAAAGGAAACGGAGCATTGTTTCTGTCGATCGTAAAGCTGTAGACGCCACGTTTTCCGACAGACTTTTAAATCGTCCGTCTTGATGCTAGCCGCGGCAGCAGTCGGAACCTTCCGGCGATTCCCGATACAGTCGTCCCGAGCTTATTCTTGATGGTGAATTTTATTTACCACGTTCCATAATTTGTATCTTAAAAGGCCCTTTGAATAAAAAGTCTTGCATGCGCTATCGTTATTATGTGTAGTGACAGCGTGTCTTATTGATGTGTGTGTGTGTGTGTGTGTGTGTGTGTGTGTGTGTGTGTGTGTGTGTGTCTGTGCAGAACTGGGCTGGAGCCAGCCTTGTGATGTGTGGAGTATTGGCTGCATCCTCTTCGAGTATTACCTCGGCTTCACACTTTTTCAGGTGAGCTGCTGCGTTCTCTTTCTTCTTCTCTGTCTTGCTGTTTGCAGGTCACGGCAGCAGGCGCTCACAGTTTCACGTGCAGGAGTCAAGGAGTTAAACACGTTCGCTTTGGTCTCTGCTGGGTGTGTGTGACTAAAGCCTGTCATTTCCCCTGAGACTCTGGACACTCTCGCTGATTCTCCCTCTGTGCTTTTTTTCCCTCCTTATCTTGTTCATTCATTCTTTCTCAATTGCCTCTGCACGCCATTAGAACGTAATGGTCTTAATTTAGGCTCGCTAATTAAACCAGCATTCACTGCAAAGTCTGAGATTCTTTAACTTCGGAGAGCGATGTGTAGAACTTCCATCCTCTCTTCTTTTCCAGACTCATGATAACAGGGAGCACTTAGCCATGATGGAGAGAATCCTGGGTCCCGTCCCTTCCAGGATGATCCGCAAAACGAGGTAAGGGACTGTGAGTACGCTCACACACACACACACACACACACACACACACACACACACACCGATCATTTGACTATAACACATTATTAGATGAATAAGTGCATGCTCCATGAGTGAGCGTACAAACCAATTGTATTCTGCAGTTACTGTTCTAGTGAATATTTTAAATTCCATATTTATGATATAGCTCACATTTTAAACATTATGTCATATAACATTATGGGTAACGTATATTCCTTGCACTGGGTTATCAGTCTAGAGGGAAGAGTGAGCTTAGATTTCTTTCAAAAGACACAGCTTTTTATTATCACACACTCGTTGCCTATCTTATGCACAACCGTAAGGTTTAATAAGACACATCCACTATAACATCAGAGGCGAACGTCCCTGCATGTCAGGTTTCTCAGTCGGATTATAAAACGTTTAGCGTTAGCATGCTTTCTCGGGCTGCGTCTCAATTCGTAAAGTATTTCCTAATCTAGTAATTACCGAAGACCGGTACAAAAGGAAGAACTTTCTGTAGGATTTAAGGCTACAAGAAAGATTTTTAAAATTCAAACACTACCTGTAACAGGAAACCTGTTGTAAGTGTCAGCGGTGGTTGAAGTTTGTACTCAGTGAGGGTTCACGTAAGCGTGCGGTTTGGGGAAACGGTGCTGGTTTGTTTAGCGGAGGCCGATGGGCAGGCAGTCAGTCTGTTTCTGTTGTTCACACACTTCATTTAAATATGACTTGATTGACTCCCAGTAAGTTCCCAAACGATTTGTAAAATAAATAAAGAGGAGATTGTGAAATTGATGCGACCCCATGTGGGGTCCTGACCCCTACTTTAGGAACTCCTGTCTTTCACACCTTACACTTATTAGCGGTGTTTCCTGGTTGGAACGACAATAGAAACGGATTCGAAGTGACCTGGAATTCTCCTCCTAACAGAAAGCAGAAGTACTTTTACCATGGACGGCTCGACTGGGATGAAAACTCCTCAGCAGGAAGATACGTTCGAGAGAACTGCAAGCCCTTGCGAGTGAGAGACGGTTTTCTTTATTATTATTATTATTATTATTATTATTATTATTAGGGGTCCAAGCACTTGCACTGGAACATCACTGTTTGTATTCTGTGCTAATTTGCATAATATGCACAACCTACTTTTGCAAACTAGTTCTAGATTTTTTTTTTTCATCTATCTTTACAAACTCGGTGTCAGTCTACTCAGGACAGTGTGAAACTTTAATATGCTCAAAAGCATTTGTAAACAATGTGGTAAACAAGGAGGCGGAGCTTATTTTCTCAAATTCATGTTTGGTGACGTGGTTTTGAACCAAACTTGAAATACATGTTCAGAGCAAGGTTCTGAGGATGTCTCCAAAGGTTGGGGTGTGGTCATCGATAGGGGGCGGGGTTAAGTCCAAATAGCTGTTTCTCAGGAACCCGAAGTGTGATTGAGCTCTAATTTGGTGTCCTGCATTGTTTTGCTAGCGTGTAACTGGATTTCTATTCACCGAATTAAAAAAAATAAAAGACCGTCTTCAGCTTGTCATCTTCCAGCAGGTGATTCACAGAACTAGCACTGAGCTATCGTCACTTACGCACAGTCACGCACGGTGATTACTTATATATTTATGCGTGGTCTCTTTGTTGTTCTATCTAACTTGACTGTAACTGGCCACTGGAGGCGGGATTTTTGCGGAGTGCTTGGACCCCTCAGATCGCGGTTATATTAATTGTTGTTATCGCTGTTATTACTCGTTTGATTTATTCTGTCTCTGTTGTTCAGCGGTACATCCTGTCTGAGGCTGAGGAGCATCACCAGCTGTTCGACCTGATCGAGGCGATGCTGGAGTACGAGCCGCCAAAGCGCATCAGTCTGGGCGCAGCGCTCAGGCACCAGTTCTTCCAGAGTCCCATCACTGCTAGCGAGCAGACATCAGGAAAGCCCTGGGAGGCTAATCGTGACATTAGCCGGTGACGTTTGTCTCTACCTGCCTTAGTTTTTTTGCGCCAAAAAAAAAAAAAAAAAGTAAAAAAAACTCTTCACGTGTTTGAGGGGCTGTGAGCAGAGTTGGGGTTCACCTGGTGAAACTGATCCTTTTTTTATTTTCAGGCAGCCTGACTGACCAAGTAGTTTTAACTCGGTGGACCGAGTTGTCGGGTTACACTGCCGTGTCAGCTTTAAAGTATTTAAGGGTGACACAGGACTTTGTCTTAAGCTGGAACCGGATGCAATAGTTTCGTATTTACAGAGCCCACGGGTAGATCGTGTACCGTAGGATGCCATCACAACGCTAACTCAGACACAAAGTCTTCCACACCTCCAGGACAACATGGAAGGAACTTTATCCAGTACTGCAGACACAAAGTACGTGGAAAAGTTTAAAAGATCCGACATGTTGCGTATATAACCATCTCTGATTTCGAAATGGGGGGAAAATGGAGAGAACGTCTTTGAGTCACATCTGTCGTAGCAAAACCAAAACACGGTGGGCTTTTTTTATTTTCTAGAAGCTTTGGGGGAAAAGACACGAATGTAAACATGAAGAAAAGCACCGAACCGGCTGCATTGGTTGCGTTGGATTCCATTGTAATTGGACGCTGAGCCTGAATTACGGTCTCTTACTCACTCGTATTTTTATTGGACAGCCGATAGTTGAAGAGATGTTCTGGCATAGACACACTCCTTGATCCTAGATCTGTCAGTCTCATCCCAACAGCAGCTACACAGAAGCTACTGTTCTATGTAGCTCAGTGTCTCTTTCTTTTTTTTCTTCAGTGTGACTGACACACACATACACACACACATACACACACACTTGTATTTTCTATTGAAGCCTTTTGTCCATGTAAATAAGCACAGACTTTTTGTGCGCTGTGTCATTCTTGCCAGCACAGGTTTACAGTATTTATTTGAATCAGCATTATTTTTGTTTCGTGTTTTTATATGAAGCTAAATGTGTATATCTGTATATACAAATATATATGTATCTATGACTGTATAGAATAAAGTCTCTGTCTGTCTGCCTGGCTTTTGTTGAAGTCGTGGCAGCTTCACAGGCAGAAAACGGCAGACATCTCGTCACAGAGTCCGTCTCTTAATCCGTCAGTTCGTGTTTTGACTCTGATACCCAGGAATGGAAACTACATGTCTATCCTTTATGTGGATATTTATGTGATAAGGTGAGCTCACCGGCCATCATGGGAACTCTCACAATACCGTCTCTGGTCATTTTCTGATCTTCTTTGCTGTGTTATAATGGTTGGAAGACCTGCTTACAAGCACATACTGAACTACTAGTCATGTCCATAATAATAATAGTGTACTGATGGTGGTGCAGCACGTAGCTTTACTGTGTCACAGCTCCAGGTTCCTCAGTTCAGTCCTGAGCTCAGGATACTGTCTGTGTTGGTTAGCATGGCCTCCCGGTGTCTGCCTGGGTTTCCTTCATGTTCTCCGGTTTCTTTAAACCCGCCAGAAGAATGCAGGGAAGTGGCCTGGTGACTCTAATTCGCCTCTAGGTGTGAATGTGTGTGTGCATGATGCCTATCCTGGGATAGACTCCAGAGCCACCACAACCCTGAATGCTCTGGCTAAGCAGATTACCTAAGATGGATGGATGGATGGATGGATGGATGAATAATATTATACATCAGTGGTTCAGCGTGGCTTTTAATTCATCGCTTGCTATCTCATATATTCTTTACGGTATAATAGAATGAAAACATGACAGAGGGATCCGAGAACACGAGAATTTACGAAACTCGATGAGGTCTTATCCCTCTCCCCAACACAAGCAGATCAGGAAAACACACATTTGGTACTTTTATTTTGCCAGTTTAACTGCAATCAGCAGTTCAGGGGAAATACATATTTTATCAGAAGTACTGTTTATTCTCTCCCAAAGTACGGTGAGTACCTTTATCCATCTTTTCACCCCCAAACATTCACAGTGAACAGCAAAGCCAGAAATCCAGTCCCAAATAAGCTGACCGTAACAGGATCACATGAATGAAATGCGAGGATAACAACTAGTTCGCTGATAATCTTTTACTGCTGAAGATATTTTCTGATCATGGATCTTTCCTTCAGCTGCTCTGATTTCCAAGGTTGAGTGTTTGGAATCATGCAGATTTGAAGAAATCAATATTGTGCTAAATTCTCTCATTCATTTTCTGAAGATCTCTTCATCTACAGTTAAATCAGGACAGGAAATGGGAAAACCATAGCAGTAGTATTGTCCTAGGTAATGTTTCAGTCTGTGCATCTGTTGAGTTGATCTCTTCACTGACCTCTTCAGCCTTTTCAGGTTGGTCCAGTAAGCTGTAGGTAGCTTTATCCACTCTCCAGCTGGAAGGTGGTGACTTGAGAAGATTTAACTCCACAACACCACCTTAATGCCGGTCATATGTCAGGTTAGCACATCGACGAGTCTTCTCTACTGGATAGTTGACCGATTGGTGTAGGTCTCTTCGTGCACGGAAAATACAAACAGTAGAATTTTGTCGTCATGTAAACCAGCTTTGGGTCCAAGCACACTTACCACTTTATATTTACACCATTTACCAGACACCATTATCTCATTTATTCAACTGAGCAGTTGAGGGCTTGTTCAGTAGCACAGCTGGGATTCGAACTCACAACCTTCCAGTTATTAGTAGGCCAATGTCTTAACCACTGAGCTGCTGCTTGTTCGAGAACCTGCCCCCATCACCCCCATGTGAGTTGTGTTCATCACATTATACCAAGGTTCAGTGGGTGTCCCCTAAATGTAAAAGTGGAGTGAAAGAATACATTTTTGTCCAGATAAAACAGTTGGTTAGAGCACTGATCCTGCGTCATTCCCCAGCATCTGTCACCTTCCTTTACACGTCTTCATTCTCCACTACTCCATCCGTTTACAGGAGAGACTTCACTCCTTTAATCTATCATTCCGAAGGGTTAAAATTGTAGATCTACAGTTTTATTTTTCGCTTCTGGAATGAGATTGAATGCACTGGCCTTATCAAGCACTGTAGTGGATTTAGTCGTTGTGATAAACATTTGTTTGGGGCTTATGAACTAAACTCGTCAGCCTGTTTCAATCCTCACGTGTTTACGATTCCTTGCTGTTGCTAATGAGATTACAGAGCATTATGCTGTTTCGGGATCAGTCAGCGGAGATTCAGGTGGGGGGCAGCGGCGTGAAACGTGTAGCACTTAAGACTCTCGAAGTGGCACAGAGGCACAAAACAGCACTTTGAATCAGATATGAATGGCTGCTTTTGATGAATGCAGACATCAGCTACAAGGTACGTAAAGATGATCATCTTGAACTTCATCATCTAGTTTTAGCGTAAAGTCCTGTTCTTTGACCATTCCAGGTAAACATGGAAGAGAAATGCCAAATTAAACCTTGCACTTGCCTTCTTTCAACACAGTTTTTTTTATTTTTATTTAATAGCTTATGCTAGATGGCAGTCACCAATAATGTAACAAGAGTTCGTCAGTGCAAGCTCTTGATTACTGTTAATGATAAGAATTTTGTAAATTATGATATATTATGCTTCAACAGCTTGTTTATTTGAGTGGACCTATGACCTGCTCAGTTTTATATGAAAGACTATATAAATGTTAAAGGTGAAATAGATTGCGAGAAGGTTGTGTTAATGGATATATTTGTTTATGCAGTGCTTCAGTACAACACACACTGCTTTGTCTTAAACGGAACTGTGATTCGCTTTCATATTTTTCAGCCCCTGACTGAAAACCTATTATTCATCTGCGTATATTAAAGGAGGTGAAGGCCATTTGCACGAGTCAGAAAATCACTGCCAGTGTTGAGTCTTGAGGAAGACAGAGAACCAAATAATCTGCACGCCTTAACAACGTTTCAGAATAAAAAAAAATCAAATGGATGCCATAGTGAGGAAATCCCTGGCCAGCTGTGTATCAGGGGTGAAGGATGGAGATGATAAGAAAGGGAAGGCTGTGAGGAGGAAAAGTGCACCCTGCTCTTACTCCCACATCGCTTACGACTCGTCCTGGATTAGAGCCTACCAAGCAGAGCTACACAGAGAAAGGCAAGTGCTTCGAGACGTCCTGAAGGACAACATAATGAGAAAATCAGAATGTACAATTGAAAGTAGAAGCAAAGAAATCTGTAAATCCAAAAGCACAAAAATCCAGATGCTAAGTGAATGTTGCCTGCTTACCACAAGCATCAGAGAAAATACAAGTATGCCACTGCTTTCTATACGAATCTGGCTGTGCTCTCTCTCTCAGCTACATATGTTCGGCTAGCTGCTCAGGGAGAGAATGACAGAGAGAGAGAGAGAGAGAGAGAGAGATCACATTAATATACATGGGCCAGTAGAGCTGAGGTTTTTCGTATCCTGTTAATCGTTGCCCCTCTAGCTCATCCCAAACACCGCCTCCACCTGCTACAACAATCTGGAGGCCATTTAAGAGTCGACATGTTAACATGATTCAGGCAATCTCCTGATTCCTTACATCCTTATGCGCTGTCCCTAACCAACCGTATGATTTTTCTGGGCTGCGTATACATTTCCAGCCTCATTCTTCTTCTCTAGAGCGCTGATTCTGAATTACTATTATGCTACAAAAAACATAGTAAGTAACGATAAACATTAAACATAGGCAAATTCAACTAATATTTCTCTGTATTAGATCTCTTCAATTCTGTTCACTTGCAAAGACATCGATTTAGCAGAGCAGATTTATCAGGGCGACCTGCAGCAAGTATGTTTTCCTCTCCTTACTCAGTAATAATCCTTTTCCCCCCATTATCAACAGAAAGACTTTTTAAAGCTTTTTAAATACGAAGCAGCCAGTCATGCGTGACAAACCGTTTGAGTACTCTTAATGTTGTGTTTTCAGATTTGTAGCTGTGGTTTGCTGTTGTTGTTGTTTTTTTTTAAAATAATTATTTGTGCTTCCGGATTTGGTGTGTTTCCTTGTTTTGTAACTTTTGTTCCCAGGTCTGTAACACAAAGCCAAAAGAAAAATGAACTGTTAAGAAGCCTTTAAATCTTTACCGTAATAATAATGACTGGAGATGCTGTAATGAACCTATGTTATATTCATACAGGAAACTGAGACAAGGCATATTAGCTCAGAAGAAGGCGGAGAGAACAGTTTTGAAGGCCCACTACAGAAACCCGCACCATTACACAAAGGTGAGAGCGTGGCCCATGGATGTCTTCCTGATGCTGAGATTAATCTTTGAGTGTAAAGTAATGGACGAGAGCCTTTGCTTTCTGTTTGTGCTTTTCAGACACCGAAGGACAGGAAGCACTTAAAAACCAAAGCTTCTACAAAAAAAGATGACTCGCTTTTTGGTGCCTTCCAGGGATTAAGTCTCAATATGGACAGCGTCCGGTCTTTTAAACCTACAGCGCCAAGTGCAGAGCAGTGTAAAGTCATGTGATAAGGAAGCCCAAAATAATATTCAGCAATAATGTTCACATATCCTGCACCTGTTACAGCAACATAATGTGGATAAATGTTTAACTGCTTGAAGCTTATTTCATCATTCTGACTGTAATTTTAATCATTTGTATTTATTTTTTGTCATATTATATAGATTTTCATATTAGAGTCAATCAAATCATGAATAAATAAATAGAAGTGGTGAGAGCTGCTTAAATACAAATACAATGCAAGTATATGTTTATATCTACAGTTCTTCAAAAGTTTTTTCAGCTAAATCTTTTTCCAAGATCATCATCTCTACCTTTCGGAATCCCGGTGCATTGGTTCGTCCATGTCATCTACTTCCTACTTCCTACTTCAGGTATACATAAGGATAGTGAGGAGAGAAGTGAACTCTGCGTAAATAAGTAGTCCCAGAAATCTGTAAAACTTTCCCAGTGCCATTTCATCCAGTGTTACTATCATTTGCACATGTTCAAGATAAGCACCACCCTGTACAGTTTAAAAAAAAACCCAAAAAGATCTCAGCACCTTCATGTAATGTGTGACTTTCTCTATCATTCGATTGTCGTCTATATTCTTTCTATTCTATTATTTATAACTCAAAATAATCTTCGCAGGTGTCGAAAGGGAGCCACGAACATCAAGCAGATAGATTAAAATGCAGAAATGCTCTGATGTATGTTGGTGGATTGACAGCAAAGTGATGGCTGAAGATTCAAAATAGATAAATAAATAAACAAACAAATAAATAAAATTAAAGAGAAAGAGGAAGAAGAACCAGGGACAAGGGCAGGTTCATGCCCAGTCTCTGAAGGTGAATGAAATAATCTACAACATATATATATATATATATATATATAAAAACGAGCAAATAGGTCTTTGGTAAATAGAGATAGATCTGTACCGTGGCTTTTTTTTCAGTCAGTTGAATCTATTTCTGTGCACAAACGCAGCTACATACAGTATAACAGATGAAAACCCCTGCATGATTTCAATAAGACATACAGGAAAAGGTATATCCTCACAATGGATGTTTGTTCACTCACCCATATGAAATGATTAAATGCAACTTCTGAATATAAATTCATTCAATTCATAAATTCCCAATTGTTGTATTGGCTATGTCCAATGCTTGTGCAATGGCTCTGATTGGCTCGATTTTCCCTCTTTTCTCAGCTTCAAAATGTTTTGCTTTTCTCCCATAGACAGCTCTCTGGTCTTCATGTTGGTTTATCCTTTTTAGCAACAAATGCAGTCTTCACAGGTGAAACCCAAACCAAGATTATCAGAGCTATTAATTGTTTAAACAATCAATCTAACAGGACACACCTGGGTAACAAGAAACACCTGTCAGTCACATGTCATTTTAATCACATGAAAAATTGGGTGGGTTCAAACAAAGGGTGCCATGTTTTAAGTTGTTTAACACATCTAGATGTATCATTTGATAAATATATCTGCTTGAGTAAAGATGGGATACTGACTGCCCACTGTTCACTGAAGAATGTGGTAGGAAAAGACAGGTACAAGGTAAATTCATGATTTTAGGCTTTGGATCTTAGATCTAAAGAAAATTAAACAAGGCGATATTCGTTCCTCTCACAGCGAAATGGATGAATTTGAAAGAAGAAATTCAGCAACTGAAAAACATGCTGAGGAATCCACAGGACCGGAGATCTGTCTGACCCCTGCCTCTTTTTTACGTGCTACTTTTGGAGGCCGAGAGAGCATTGTTCTCATAGATAGAGGGGCCGTGGTGTCTGTTACAGATTTACCTGTTCCTATTACTAATTGTACCACTTGCTTATCAGGACTATCTAGCTTTCAGTACTTTTCATTTACTTTGGTAATTCAATACTCTGCTCCAGGAACTGTGAACAAAAGACAAATTAGATGTGGGTTTTTAATAGAGCCTGTTAATGTCTCCCGCCTGTCTGTTAATAACCACTAAAACATGAAGCCAAGACCGCCGCTGTTGAAACTGTCAGCAGATTAGTTGCTAGTGGCGTAATGGTCACCTGCACCTCTGTCACTAATGGTCCAGTGCTCCCTGTAAAGTGTCTGGAGGATAATTTGTGTCGATTATACTGCCCTCCATCCCATGACACCCACTGCCTAAAGCCACACCCATTGTCGCGATCCCTTCCACTATCCTCAATCACATTACACCTAACCATAGTATTTTCATCACTCTTAATATCGCTAATGGATTCTGGTCATTCCCTGTTCTCCCAGAAGACCAATACTGTTTCGAGTTTACCTGAAATGATCACTGTATGTGAACGAGGTTAGTCCAAGGCTGCTGTGACAGTTCAACTCTGTTTCATAATGTGGTGGCACAGATTATCGAGCCAATCATGTGTGATGTTGCAATGTGACAACATTTTCAATGCATCCATCAATCGTCTGTGACATTTGTGCACTGTTACCAGTCTAGTAGCCTGTTTAGCCGAGGCAGAATTTCTTCTTAGCTGAATTGTTCCTGCCGAAAGTTACTTATTTAGGCCAAAATAAAGGGAGTAATGGGAAAGCCCCACTGCCAGAGAGAATTCAGACCATAACTAGTCTATCTAAACTAAACACCATTACTGGTCTACAGGTACGTCCAATTTTTTTACGATTTTTTCTCCCTAATTTAGTCATGGCCAATTCCCACCCATCAGGCAGCTCTCCCCTATCACATGACAGCTACCAACCAAAGAGGACGAAGGCTATAATGTGCTTCCTCTGAGGCATATGAAGCCAGCCGACCACATCTTTTTGAACTGCTGCACATGCAACATCAGTTGGTGGGGTAACACACTCGAAGTAAAGTGCTATCTGCCTCCTTCTGTAAACATGAGCTCACAGTCGCCCATGATTGGTTAGTGTATCCCTGATAGATCTGCCAGACCCCCACCCCATGCTACATGCTACCTTTGGAGGCCTGGATAGCATTGTTCTCATAGATGCAGGGGCCACGGTGTCTGTTACAGATCTACCCGTTCCTATTACTAATCGTGCCACTTGCTTATCAGGACTATCTGGTTTCCGAACTTTTCATTTACTTTGGTAATTCAATACTCTGTTCCCCGAACTGTAGGCAAAAGACAAATGACTGTGTAAGGATACTCACCGTCCAACCTGTAAAACTGACCTACTAATACAGTAATAATATTAGTAGTAACAATAACAACATTTTATGAATTTCTTAGCAGTAATACCTCATTCATGAGCCCAGATAGCTCAGTCGGTAGAGCATCAGACTTTTAATCTGAGGGTCCAGGGTTCAAGTCCCTGTCTGGGTGGTCATGACATTTATGGGTGGTGGTATCTCAATGGTTAAGATATTGGGCTTCTGCTTAGAAGGTCATAAGTTCAAATCCTAGAGCTGCCACAGAAAGCCCCTTAACCCTCAACTGCTTAGTGGTATAAATTGGATAAAGGTAAGTCACTCTGCATAAGGGTGTCTGCCAAATGGTGTAAATGTGATATAAAATGTGTTCCTTATGTACACTGCTGTCACCCCACACTCGAATAAAGTCTGTAAGTTGGTTTACATTTACACACACATCCTTCATGCAGACATATAGGAGTTCTGTAGTGTCCCGTCACTGCACGCCAGATCGCCACTAGAGGGAGAACAAAACGTTTCCAGCAGCAGTAAAGAAAAAACCATCACTGTCCTGTTGTTACTGTGCGCTGAGCAACTGCTGCAAGACAGGTTCCCAATGTCCCAGAACACTAGTCTTCAGGTTATTCTGAATAAAAACAACTTCTGGTGCTGTATCAGTTTGTCTGTTGTCCACCAAAACCTTCTACTAGTTCCTACGTGTGTTTCGTGCCCATCAAACAGCATTTGATGGGCAAAAATGGAAAAATAAGCCAGGGTCTTGTATTTCCCTGGGTTTAACTGTAACTTGTAAATTGTAAATAACACAGAGGTTATTTGCAGTTTAGTATATACTCTCATTTGAGAGCTCAGATAAATCAGATGCACACTCACAAGCAACAACAGTAGAGTTCAGAAGTTCTCACTTACTAATCGTGATAAACGTTAAAAACCTGGCATTAAAGATGAAGAACATTTTCACCTTCTACTCCTGGGCAACTGGTCTGTTACTCCAAACCACACTAGCCATTGGGGAGCGACTCCTGTAAGAGCCACAAGTGAAAACCCCAGCAGCGTTTAAAAAAAAGTGTCTCCCAGCAAGAGCAAGGTGACAGTGAAGATGATTTCTGATCACTGAACCCAAAGTGGACAATACAGAGACTATAGTCTTTTGAGACTATTTTTTCACTTGCTTTTCACGTGATGAAGAATGTGCCTGTGTGTGTGCATGCTATTTACAGATGCAGAGGCTGAATGTGTCCACACCCATATTGTAGATGCTGAAGCAGCCCTGAGTGATGAAGTAAGCTCCCACCATCACCATCTGTAACCATCTGCACGTTAAACTAAATATTAAATTAAAAATATTAAATCTAAATATATTTGTGGATTAGAGGTCATTAGAAGTGTTTGAAGTGTTCAGTAAATGTTCATTAATCTGTTCATTAAATGTGTTTATTTTATAGGTGTGTGTGTGTGTGTGTGTGTGTGTGTGTGTATAAATGTTTAAACACTGCTTGAATGTTGTGGGTAGGGGGCCCAGTTCCTCAGTGGTTAGCCTCACACTTCCACGGCTGGGGGCTCAAATCCCGCCTCTGCCCTGGGTGTGCAGAACTTCCTTTGGGGTGTCCTCCAGGCGCCCCGGTTTCCTCCCCCGAGTCCAAACACATGTTTTGTAGGCTGATTGGCATTTCCAAAATTGTCCATATGTGAATGGGTGTGGGATTGTGCCCTGTGATGGACTGGCACCCTGTCCAGGGTGTCCCCCGCCTCGTGCCCCAAGCTCCCTGGGATAGGCTCCAAGCTCCCTGCAGCCCTGAGTAAGATAAACAGTACAGAAGATTGACAGATGGATATATACGGGAATATAAGTCACACTCACACGCAAAGTACTCATTATTTATAATTCATGTAACACTTCAATTTTCGGAAGTTAAAAATTGCATTTATATGTCGAAATAGTTATCACACTGCACTTTTGGGAATGCAACACTGACCATTATGGATGTGTTTCTGTTGAAATACTCGATCACTTTATCCAAAGCTCAGAAGCAGCATTTTAAACACATTTTCACACAGACAGCATCTCCATCTCCTTCCATCTGGGATCATCAGTGTCATAAAACTCCAGCATTTATCTTCAAGATATTCCAGAAGGATCCGGATACCCTGGAACATGGTGAGAAAGACAGCACCGAATGTCATGGAGCCAGAAAGCAAAGTTCTCAAATTAAGCATAAAAAATGGTGCCAGCCATTTTTTTTTTTTTAATTAGTTTTTTTTTTAACCTCAGAAATCAGCTGCATCATGCAACAGTTCTCAACTGCATACATTTTGTACGTAAGGATACTGGATAAGGATGTTGCTATACTTGCTATACTTTGTTCAAAAATGTTATTTTATATAATCTTGGTTAATCGACATTCAACAGACCTGAACGATAATCATTTTTGTTTATAAATCCATTAAAAAATGATATTTTTTAGCATTTTTTTAAACTCATGGACAATCTTTTTTTTTTTTAATATGAGTGTTATTTAGAAAAAGGTTCAATTCAGATGACATGATTATGCGTTACGACAAATTTAAAGTATCTGGAAATGTTTTTAAATAATTTTTGCATGAAAGGGTTAAAGTGTGGATCAGAACAGAAACACATTACACATTTTTGAAGAACTAAAAAAACTTCTGATAATGAATTACACAGTTACAGCGAACAAACACTTTGTAAAAGCAGAGAGAATTTGCGCAATTTCATGTTCCTTTTTTTTCCTGCACTGTGGCGCACAAGCTGAGCGTCAGTTACACACACACACACACACACGCACACACACACACACACAGGCTAGTCACCCGACTGTCAGCAGAGACAGAGAGATATAAGTAGCCAATGAAAAGGAGATTACACTCCAACCTGAGGATTTACTCCTTCCTTTTGCGCATGACGCGTTCGTGCAAGATGGAGAGGTCGAGCAGCTCATTTCTGCACGAGAAGTTTCTTATTCTACACCACTGAGCAAATAGCGACTTGATTTTATTCTAAACAGGCTCTATTTCTTTCGTCTGCACTTATAGACCTATAGCGTCAGTCATGATTAAGTAGTCTGTGTATTTCTTACATTAAATGTAACTGTTTAGCCTAAATACAAAAAAAAAAACCCAGGCTAGATAGAACTAATAACTAATAGAATGGACAGCTCAGGTGGACAAGCAGGCAGTGAGAACTGTCCTCCTCCGAATGGAGACTCCAGAGCTCGTGGCAGGTTCTCCTTCTCTGCCTGGCGCTCCTCCTCTCTGTCCTCCGCACACGGAGCTGGAGCTGGAGGTGGAGGGGATCTGAGCCGGAGGCTACTGAGTCTCGTTCGTAATTACCACGAGAGAGCTGCTTCTACAGCCGACTTTAACACCAAACCCACTGAGGTGACAGTGGGGGTAGACGGGCTGACCATGTCCGACCCATCTGCAGGAACCTCATTAACTTCTAATATGGAGGAGTGTGAGTCCAGTGACCAGTCCACTTACCTCCACAAGCAGCTGAGCTCCATGTTACAACCCGGAGTCAACAAGCATTCCCTGCGCATGTTCGGCAGCACCCAAGGAGTCGCGGCTGAGCAGGAGAGAGTCCGCTCCTTCGGGGTCTGGATTATCCATCCATACAGTGACTTCAGGTGAGTAACTCAGAGGTGCTATGTAACGTTCATATGAACATTTACAGTTTACAAGTTGGATTACTCAGATTTTATTTTGTTATGTATTATTTAGAGATAACAATCAGATAAGCTGTATAATATTTTAAGCAAAGCAAAAATATATATACTCACTGGCCACTTTATTGGGAACGCCTGTACACCTGGTCATTCATGCCATTATCCAAAAGAAATCATGCAGGTGAGATACATTAGATACATCTGGTCAAGAGCTTTGTTCACATCAAACATCAGAATGTGATCTTGGTGACTGTGATCGACCAACAACCAACAACCAGCTTGACATGCTGGTTTGAGTATCTCAGAATCTGTCGATCTCTTGGGATTTTCACGCATACAGTAACAGCCTCACAAGTTCATGTAAAATGGTGCAAAAAAACAAAAGATGTCCAGTGAATGGCAGTCCTGCAGGCGGATGTGAGAGGTCAGGGAGTATGGCCAGACTGGTTTGAGCTGTGAGGAAGTCTCCGGTAACTCAAGTGACAACTCTATACAACCATGCTGAGCAGAAAAGCACCGGATGTAGTGGATGAGTTACAACATTTATGGATGTGAAAGGATAAGTGGATTTAGAAAAGCTCTCAAAATAGTTCCATGCAGCACCCTGAAGGATTCTCTGACTTCTTCTTTAAATGGAAACTGTAAACATTCTCTGTAGAGGATTTCTCTGTCATGTATAGCAGAACCGTTATCCATCTAAGGAACCTTTGAGGAGCAGTTTTTCTTCTAAGAGTTTGAATGTTTGAATGCCGTTGAAACACTTGGGCAAGAATATGTATACCTGACTTATGCCCTTTTGATTTCAGTTATGTATTGAAGGATAATGAAAGAATCTACAATGTTTTGGTCATGGGAATGCTTGTTGAAATTAAGCACTCTTCTGTAGTCACCTTTCTATCCTGAGGTTACAGTGCATGGGTAGAAATGACTCAGTGAGAGTTAGGTCTGTCAGGTTGATGTCCTGTGGTATTAGTGTGCAGGAAGTATAAGTACAGATAAATGGATAAAGGGATTGGAGACTGAGAGAGAAGTGCACTGGGCTAACACTGCACTAATACAGTAGCACATATTTAATGCAAATTTTAAACATTTGCATTTTAAAGATATTTGCATGATACTTTGAAGTATTTGAATTTGTAGGGTTTTTTTTATTTGTTCAGTACCAATGATGCCTGGTACCTGTATGTCCTGTGGTCAAGGTGGACAATTTTGTGCCAAATCAACGTCTATTTATCAGCTAAAAGTCTATGTTTTGCTGTTAAAACTATTCTGTGATTTTAGAATAACAAAGTAGTTGGTCACTTGAAGTCGCACAGCCAGGAATTCATTTCTGGTGAGAAAAGGAAATATGCAAAATAAAATTGCAGCGTGATCTGTGCGATTAAAATGGAAAATACGAGATGCTCATGTATTTTGGATGGTGATAGGACAGTAATAGAAGCAGTGATGGCATTAATTTATTATTTAATCATTTAAGGTACTATCTACCATCACCCAATCTTGTCAAAAAACAATCTTGTCAAATGTCTTTATGACAATTTTACTGTAAATGATGAAAATAACATGAATGTTGTTTGGAAGATGAGAGGAAACTGGAGAACCCGAAGAAAACCCACACAAACAAAGGGAAAAATGCATATATTGTGCATATACGTATTGCGGTGATAACTGATGAAGTACTAGAGGTTTATTGCAAGGGGAGAAAATGAAAGCTAAATTTGATTGCATAAGATTAAAATGTCATACTGGCAATGTTATAATTTTGACAAGATTGGGTGATGGTAGATAGTACCTTAAACGATTAAATAATAAATTAATGCCATCACTGCTTCTCTTACCCATTCTGATGTTCATGGACCCGGGAGGAACATTGATGATCCTTTCCTGAAACCTCTGAAACTCGCAGAGGTCGGCTACCCATTTGTCTTTGCGCAGCAGCTCAAGGACTCTTGTTGGCAGTGGATGCTGGCTGAGGAGCGAGATGCTGAAAGAATCCTAGAATTGGTGGTGCTGGAGCAGTTCATCACATGGTTTCTTGATGAAGCCATCCAGTTACCGAAGGATCTCCTGGCAGCACACTAGCAGGCAGCTCTTCTTTTTTGATCTCTCTCTCTCTGTGCTGATTCCTCCCTTTCTGCCCCTTTGGCTCCAGCTCCCCAGGACCGAGGTGCTAGGGCCCCAAAACCAGACTCCCAGACCAGGTTGTCTCCATGTTTTCCCTCTCATTCTTCATCATCCTTCACACAGGTTGAACCTTGCATGCCCACCTGGGCAGGTTTCTTGGAGCGGTGTGGAAGCCTGGCATTTTCAGGACCAGTGTTCCCTCATGAAACTGGAGCAGGAAAGATAGAGCAGGAATGTATTGCATGTTAGTGAGTAAACAAAGGAGTACACATCAGGCCTTGGTGGACTTAGTGTATAACCAGACCACTGTCAATCAAAGCCTGATTAAATGCAGGGCATTGGGAAATGCATGATTGGTGAAGGCAAGTTGTGAGCACATGAGTATCTCCTGGTGCCAGTCATTATTAAATTCCGGGGTCAAAAGCATAGAGTCGATGTGGCAGTTAGTCCTCGCCACACTCATCCACTAATTCTTGGGCCAAATTGGTCAGGGTTTCGGGCATTAGTATGAGAAATGTTTGGCTCTGCCCCTCTACCCTTCGCGATGATTCCCATAGGAGATTTCCCTTTGAGGCAGTTGCGCAACGAGACCCTGAGGCATACCTTTGACCAAGTGAGAGTAATTGATGTTCAACAAATGTGATGACCCAATTGTTGGTACCAAAGAGCTGTAGGGAACTCCTGTTTCATGGGGGCTCATCTTAATCACATGGCTGGGCATTTGGGGGGTGGGGGAGGGGGGATAAGACACACAAACCCTCTCATGGCTCATTTCTATTGGCCGGGCATTTGCGGCAATATTACCAGGCGATGTTATACATTAGCAGAGACCAGGTATTTGATAAAAAACATATGTTTTATGTTTAGCGCTGAATGGCAAGACAAAAAAATTAAAAAGTCTGTACAAATGGACACATGGCATGTGTTAAAGAAACAAAGTCTTTGTGAAGATGTGTCCAAAGATAAAGGTTTCTGGTGACAGTATCTGTGAGCTAACAATGTGAAACAGAGTGAGTTTTTTTTTTTTTTTTTTTTTTTTAAATTAGGCCTTTTTTTCAAATTACGCATGTTTTCTTTTCTCCTGTTAAGGTTCTACTGGGACTTGGTAATGCTCTTTCTGATGATGAGCAATCTTGTCATCCTGCCATGGTGCATCACCTTCTTTGAGGATCAGAACACAGTGCCATGGATCATGTTCAACATGGCCTCAGATACTCTGTTCCTGACTGACCTAATCCTAAACTTCCGCACAGGAATCCTGGAGGACGATAACTCCCATATCATCTTAGACCCACAGGTGATCCGACGCCGATACCTGCAGGGCTGGTTCCTTGTGGATTTCATCTCTTCCATCCCAGTGGATTATATTTTCCTAGCTGTGGATCTGGAGGCTCGGCTTGAGTCAGCAGAAGTGTATCGCACAGCTAGAGCATTAAGAATTGTCCGTTTCACTAAGATCCTCAGTCTGCTTAGGTTACTACGTCTATCCAGGCTTATCCGCTACATTCACCAGTGGGAAGAGGTAAGCAGTGAGAAAGTGTTTGCTATACAGGAGGTGTATTAAAAGGAAGAAAGGGCCAAAGTGTAGAGCAATTAATTCTGCAAGGTTAGCAGGAGTACAGGAAGACAGGGAGTAAAAATATTATAGTTACAGCTGGTCATACAGCACGGGTTGGAATCAAACCTGAATATCAAGTTGAAGATCCATTTTAGGATGCAAATGATGCCTTTTAATACTTTTCAGGGGAAAGTACAAACATTATTTAACCCTCATTTGACCCCATTCTTTTAGATCTTTCACATGACATATGACCTGGCAAGTGCCGTGATTCGAATAGTCAACTTGATTGGGATGATGCTTCTACTGTGTCACTGGGATGGCTGTCTTCAGTTCATGGTGCCCATGCTTCAGGATTTCCCCCAGGACTGCTGGGTCTCCAAAATCAACATGGTGGTGAGGAAGTTAAATTACTTTTACCCCATTTTCTCCTAATTTGGTCACAAATTCCCACTCACTAGCTAGCTTTCACCACCACATGACAGCCACCAACCATGGGAAGGGTGAGCGCTAGCATGTGCTTCCTCTGTGACACCTGAAGCCAAACATTGCATTTGTACTGCTGTTCATGATATGTCACAAGGCAGCTCAGCACAATCAGAGGAAAGTGCTAACTACCTTCTTGCGCATACATCAGCTCACAGATACCCCCAATTTGTTCGTGTCGCTCTGGCTGACAGGGGGGCTTTTTATTATATCACCCTGATATTCGCACTGAAGATCCTTTCAACACAATTTGCACTGCTTGATTCTATAGTATACAGTTGTGGAAATGTAATCACTCATAATCTCACTATCTGGTATCCAGAAGAGGATGAGTTCCCTTTTGAGTCTGGTTCCTCTCACTGTTTCTTCTACATGTCCTCTCAGGGAGTTTTTCCTTGCCACTGTCACCTCTGGCTTGCTCATTAGGAATATAAATCTAAATCCATATCCAGCTTTTCTGTAAAGCTGCTTTGTGACAATACCCATTGATAAAAGCACTATATATATAAAATTGAATTGAAATTAATTATTTTTTTTACTTGTAATCTTGAATGCTTTTCTGTTGTGCCAGTTGGGAGCCCCAAGTGTTTGCAGTATTGAGGAGTTCTTTATTATATAGATTGTGTGTAGCAGTTACTAACTTACTAACAGTTTAATAACATAGAATCATTATTGTTAAAAGTGAAAAATTTTTGGAAAAATACCAGTAATAATGAAAGACAACAGTCTTACCCACTTGGGAGGAACAGTACTCATACGCTCTCTTCATGGCCATGAGCCATATGCTGTGCATTGGATACGGTGCCCAAGCTCCTGAGAGATTGACTGACGTCTGGCTCACCATGATGAGCATGATTGTAGGTGCCACTTGTTATGCCATGTTCCTGGGCCATGCGACCAACCTGGTGCAGTCACTGGACGCCTCCCATCGCCAGTACCAGGAAAAGGTACTGGTGAATATTTGTCTCTTTGGCTGGGTACTTACTTGACTAAAGTGAAAAATTGTGAGTAGCTAATAAAACGTTATATCATCCATTGTGCATGATGCTGTTTTATATTATTCCACCTTATAATCAGACTGTGAAATTACAACTAGCCTTAATGTCATACCAAACTCATTAACAGACCTCATGAACCCCTATGAAGTGGATTATCACACTAGTCATTTAAACTCATATCGATGCACTTATATTTAGAAGGCATTATTTTATTACCTACTGTATATCGTCTGTTAAATTTCCTCTCTTTTATTGTTTACATATTTTCTTATAAACTGTTGTCTTTCACAGTATAAGCAAGTGGAGCAATACATGTCCTTCCATAAGTTGCCTGCTGAATTGCGACAAAGAATTCATGACTATTACGAGCACCGTTTCCAGGGGAAGATGTTTGATGAGGACAGCTAAGACCCTCTTGAGTTACTGGGCGAATTTCTCCAGTAATACAGATTAAATATAATGACTTCATCGGACTTTAGAATCGAAAATTCAAAAACGACAGTTTTCTCTGACACTTTTCAGGTGTTGATAGACCCCTCTCTGAGGATACACACTAAAATTTGACACAAGTTATATTCATTCGATCATTCACATTCAATTCCAAACACATTCAGACTCCTTTATCCTGGTCAGGGTGGCGATGGATGTGAAGCCTATCCTGGGAACACGGGGTGTGAGAGGGGAATACACCCTGGATGGGACTCCAGTCCGTCACAGGGAACCATGCACACACATTCACACCTGGGGCAATTTAGAGTAGCTGCTCGCATGTTTTTTGGAGCTTACATTTACATTTTGTTGAATGTCTTCTCGAAACACAATAGATAGTAGTTCCAGTTCCTGATTCATATGGTAGTCCGATTTTTGGGTCAACGGAAGATAAGTACAGTATGAAAAGAAGACAATGGTAAGGATTTTTTTAAAATTAGTACATAAACAGTGCTAATTCAAGTGCTTTAGTGAAGAGGTAGGTTTTAAGTCTTCGTTTGAAGACAGTCGATGACTCAGCTGTTCGGATAGCCAGGGGAAGTTCATTCCTCCACCTGGGTGCAGGACAGAAGAGACTTGAGACATGCCTTCCTTGTACCCTGAGAGATGCTGGGCCCAAACGAGCAAGAGGCTCAGAGGGATTGTGATGCAGAGCAGGGTGTGATGAGAGCTTTAAGGTAGGTGTGTGCTGGTCCATGTCTGATTTGTTGGTAAGCATCAGTTTTTTAAATCTGATACAAACAGCTTGTGCTTCAGCCGCCTCCCTCACATCGTTACCCCATCATACCCTCTTGAACAACACGTGGACATAAAACCTAGTCAACAGTTGCAGGGGTCCAATGGTGCAAAGGGGCAGATCTGCCATGAGAATGGATGAATGGATGCTCCTGAAACCTGCATAACTGAGTCAGCTTAGCAATGTGAGATGGCTGAAGGATGGCTGGTTGTCCAGGGCTACCCCAAGTTGGAATCAAGATTTTATGTTGCTGTATCTTGGGATCCTGGTACTGTAAGATGTCAATGCTACCTACTGGACTACCATGCCACCCAGCCTGGGATAAGGCAATGCAAAATGTTGTGTGTTTGTAAACCTGTATTCATTTTTATGCTTTAAATTATAAAGAAAGAAACACAGCCTGCTTAAATACACATTTTCTTTCAAACATACATTACAAAAGACTATGTAATACTGACATGATTCCAATTTACATTCTCTGTTTTCATAATAGGAGATAGTGAGCTTCAATTGCCGTGAACTGGTAGCAAACATGCCGCTGTTTGGCAACGGTGATCCACACTTTGTCACTGTGCTCCTGACTAAGTTGCGGTTCGAGGTTTTCTTGCCAGGTGATGTCATTATTCGTGAGGGTACACTGGGCCGTAAAATGTACTTCATCCAGCATGGCTGTGTCACTGTCATTACCCATAACAAGAACGAAAAGAAGCTCACCGATGGCTGCTACTTTGGGGGTGAGTACTGATTTCACTTGTTTTGGGCACGTTTTCAGTTATGATCATAGTGTTCTTTGTAGCTCTTCCAAAGTTTACATTTTGAGCTTTCTTTCCTTATCTTATAAGCAACTGTTTTTTAAAAAAAATATTGTTGCTATCCTCCAATCACACATTCTAATTATTTAAAAGTGATCATTGATAGTGAACAGCTTGTTGAAGAGTCTATTCCTTTTCTCAGAGATTTGTTTGCTGACCAGTGGGCGCCGTACTGCCAGTGTGCAAGCCGACACCTACTGCAGACTCTATTCTCTCAGTGTGGACAGCTTTAACGAGGTGTTGGAAGAGCACCCCATCATGAGGAGGGCCTTTGAGAGTGTCGCAATAGACCACCTTGTCCACGTAGAGAACAATACTGCATATAACGCCACACCTTCAGGAGCAGCCACAAAGGAACAGACGACAGAGAAAACAGACAGTGACATATTATAACACCTTGTTATTTATTCCTTTTTGTCATCCACCATGTTGAGTGTCATCACCATCATTGGACACCAGTATATCTTGAGCCAAAAAGGACTTGTTCCAGGGATCAGCTGCCTAAAGGACTGGTTTAGCTGATTAGGACATTTTTTTTAAAACCCTGGTATCAAAATGCAAACAGTATGTGCATACAGTAGTCAGAGAGCAAGTGCGTTTATTGCTGGCATTTAAACTGACGCACATAGGCTGTTTCGGATGCGGTTAGTAATTAAATTTCACTTTACCCTTTCATTATGCAAACAAACACTCAGATCATTTAAACCAAGCACATAACAGTATTAAACTCCCAAAGTTACAGCCAGGTGAACATTTGAAAGAGTAGGTTGATGGAACTCGCCCTTTGAATACAGTCAGGCTGGATCACTTGCACAATTTAAGCCATTTTAAACGTCATTATCCAGATTGAGTCACATTCTAAACTCATCTGCCTGCATTGAAATTGGCACTAGTGTGTGTCTAATACGCTCTAGGAATACTATGGGTACAAACATATTATTAATTCCTGGTTTAAAATGGCTCTGGCTGTCCTGGAGAGCTTACTGGCAAGTATTACACAAGGTGATTCATCTGCTTAGAGTGATTAAACTTATCTTACCTAAGAAATGGACACAGGGACTTGTCAGGGTCAGGCATATCTAAATAGACTGTAATGGAGGATTGAAAGCATGGCTGACAAAAGCACTAGGTTTTCTCTTGATGGCAAAAATAACTGTGGAAACAAATGGGCAGTAAGATCGATTGTGTTTAAATAGTCTCAGATGATCTGCTTTGGGTTGATTTTCTAATATGACCAATGGTACAGAATCACTGATGGGATGTTAGAATTTTTTTTTCTTTCGTCTTCTGTATTTCACTGCTGCGCAAAAATGCTTCTGTGCCAAAAGGCCTGCTAGCTGGCCAGGTTTTCAGTAAACCCTCTACATGAAGTCGTTGTGAAGCAGTACAAGCGTACATGCTCTAGAAGATACACCCTCCTTACTGAAAGTACTACTGCAAGATGTGCATTTTTTGTGTCCTGAATGAAGCAATGTGGCATAAAATGTGGTATCCATTGTACCATGCACGTAAACGTAGTGTGATCATTTTCTGTGTTCCCGTTAAGGTACGTTTACGGTTGTAATGGTACCTTTTTATTTCAACTGAGCACAGGAACAAAAAATTTTCACTCACGTCTTTCACTCCTATTTCACTGGATTTAACTTTTCTAGTCGAATGATTAAGAAAATTGCATTGTTTTTACATCAGATGTATGGAGTCCTGGTTCCGACATGTCACATCCATATTGCAGGTTTCTTCTTAACGATGTATTCCCAAACCAAGAAATATTTAAAAATCTGTACTTTTAGTGTTCATGAAGTGAGCAGTGGGCAGCCATTTTAGCTGCGGCGCCCGGGGAGCAGTTGGGGGATCGGTGCCTTGCTCAAGGGTCTCA
>CM074973.1:11093698-11104122 GCA_037577455.1 Pangasius macronema | reverse complement strand
TTTATTCTAAGTGTAACAAATGTTATCCAAGTCACGTAACCTGTGCAGTGGACTGATGCAATACTTATTTTCAAGTTAAACTTGCCCCATAACAGAGACACTTCTTAAGGTTTACCTTTCAAGGACAGGCATTCCAATTCAGCTCTGCCTTTGGGTTTGCCTGCCTAGCACCACAGATGTTTGAGACGTATGTAGGTGACCTTGTCCCCCCAGTAGCCACTGGAAACAGGATATTTGCTGTATTTGCTGTATGTAAAACTGTCTGCTGTGTGCCCCGAAAGAAACACATCTTCTCATGCTCAGTATTGTGGTGAACTTGCTCACTGCTTGACCCATCTACTTCTGGTTGGAGTTCACATCGGTTGAGTTCTCTCACTGATGCTGGGGGTGGCCCCATATGGAGAACCTGAAGAACCGTTTGGTTTGCTGGGAATGGTTCCACCTGGGTGCTGTGGAGATGGTTTGGGGATCTCATACGGGGAGCTGTACTGTAATGGCTTGGGACTGCGATTGCTGTAGTGGCTTTGGGGCTGCGGTTGCCACGAGCAGNTTATTGGTTGCACAATTGCACTACTTGTCCTTATAGCGCACAATAATAGAAGGGATTTATTTATAATCGCACTATCCTTTGCACCCAGATGAGGATGGGTTCCCTTTTGAGCCTGGTTCCTCTCAAGGTTTCTTCCTCAAATCATCTTTCCTTGCCACCGTTGCCACTGGCTTGCTCATTAGGGATAAATCCACAGTGATAAATTCAAATATTTACAATATACTTTTTGTGAATCCATTTATTTCTGTAAAGCTGCTTTGTAACAATGTCCATCATTAAAAGCGCTACACAAATAAAACTGAATTGAACTTACAGAGGAGCTTCTTAAAACAGCAACAGGTCACAGTTCATTGGCTGGGGCTAGATTCACTGAACGCTAGCCATCACCCCAATATGTGGTGAATTAATGTGCTTGCCAATCAAATTCAGTCAGGCCATCAATTGTGGCCTGTTAAGGATGCTAGAAGTGAGGACAGCAACTGCATTTGGTCCTCCACATAGGCTTGTTGAAGCTGAAGGCTTTCCAGAAGTGCCAGAAGTGGGTTATCAGCTAAGGTTGGACCCTTAATGCCACAGACAGGAAACATGGCCTTGTCTCAGTGAAGGGAGCCCAAACAGTGGTTCACTGGTGATTCAAGGCATTCTTAAGATGGTTGGGAGCAGTGCCTCATAAAAGAGAGGTAATCACCATGGGCACCTCCCTTACAGGCTGCTGAGCATTGTTGTGCCCTGGGGGGTACTAGGGGCTTGTGGCTTCTAGAGTAAGGTCAGAACACAGAACTGGACTTGAGGGTGGTCCATCTGGCCAGTTCTGATATGCCTCCACATGACATACACTACACAGACAGTCAGCTATATCAACCATCAAGACAGCACTCTTCACCTTACATAGAATTTCCTCAGATGGGTCCATCCATGACTGGCCTCACTGAGTGCAACTCATCTGCTGTAGAGTGGTGTCAGGGATTCACTGTTGGCATGGTGCAGGAATCCAGGGGAGTGGTAGCCCAGATCTAGGGGTGGTATAGTGGACATCTTTGAGAGTATGAAGTCCACACATTGGTTCTCACTGGTAGAACCAGACAGCTTGCTGGGACAGAATGCCCTGCCCCATGAATGACCTCATTGTTTATATGCTTTTCCTCCTCTACCCCTGATTCTTCCTGCATGTGCCCCCAAGAAGGTTGGCAAGACCTTGGTTACCACTGCTGCTTTTACTAGATCACCTGTCTGTGGATGAATCACTAAATAAGGCCTTTGCAGATTGTTGTGCAAAGCCGGCCAGTTCAAATGTTGATGCTCAAATTAATGACTGAGTCATTATTAATTATTAATTGTCATTACTCACAACTAACAAGAACATCAAACTAATGCTAGATAGTGAGAATCACAATAAACCACTTGTAGTTGTGGGTAGCAGGATGATTAAAATGGTCATATTCTTTAAATCATTTATAATTAATTCATGATAAAGCTTAATTATTACCAGATATTAACACAGATATTAATCTAGCCATGGGGGTCACAGTCCAGTGACTTCTGTGCCGGTCCCAAGCCCGGATAAATAGAGAGGGTTGCGTCAGGAAGGGCATCCGGCGTAAAACGTTGGCAAATTTAATCATGCGAATCATGCGAAGATATTAACCAGATATTACCACTTGCCTTAGATGTTTCTTTGCAAGTCATAATCATTGCACTGTGTTTTAATGCCATGTTTAAGAGACTGAAGCATCTAATGAGGTACAAATTGTGGTCGATGCGCATGCATTTAAACCCTGCTTGAATGTCATCTGATGCAAATGCCTTGTGAATTAACTGACCGGATAATTGGTCCAACATTCTGGGCCCAAGAATAAAAGAGAGCTGGAGAGTGTGTGTGGAGAGAGAAGGATGGCTGTAGATGGAGTGCTCTGTTATCACACCTACACAGATTCAATGTTAAAGGGGAAAAAAGTGTCTTTTTGCACGTTATGCAGGACCATGACACTGGCAGCAGCTTTTAGGCTCTTTTTACTGAGAAACCCTAACATGCCTTGGAACCATTACTAGAAAAAGAAGAGAAACGTAGAGTTTTAAGTTGCATTTTGTATTTTAACTTTCTCTTAAACAAATGCAGTGAAGTATATAGTGAACCCAAACCTGATTACTATACTGCGAACATCACAATCACGTGCATGTTAAACGAGAACGTAAGAGAGTAATATTGCATATGACAAATGATTTTCTTGCAGTTCTTCTGATCCCTGAAGATGAGTTTTTTCATAAACCTTTTGTTCACACAAAAGCAGTGTCTGTGTGCCACCTTATGTAATAAGCTGTTCATCTGGTTTGTAATAGAAGATGTTCACCAGTTAAGTAGGCTTATCACACTGGTGCGATCAGCACGGTCTAGAGTTACATGTGAATGGCCAAGTAAAAAAAAAAAAAAAAAACAGGCTGCTATCTCTCCAGTCTTTTATACAGGATAAAGAAATTGTGCAAATTGTAGGTCTTTGCATTACTATGATTGTTCACAAGTGGTATAGAGGACAGTCTGTTTCTGTAACAGGTGACTGGGAGGAACTGATCCGATTCGTTTACATGTCATGTACGGACACACTAATCGACTTAAACAATATAACCCTAGTCCGCTTAGGTCTTTTACATGTCGAACCACAAAAAATTGCAAAAAACAAAACAACAACAACAACAAAAAACGTGTTGTTTTTGTTTTTACTCGCAAATGGACAGGTCACATTACTTACACAGATCCCTCGGTTGACTCATATCCTCCTGATTAACATTAATTTACAGCCAATATGTGCTACAAAGTGATCCAGGAATCCGGTTGTGTAGTATATTCATATTTGGGCGTGTTTTTCTTTATGATGTTTGTAATAGTGTGGTAGTGGTATTGGTGTTAAGATTAAAGACAGTTAATGTGCTTCATTTCTTGATACACATGCACTCCCTGAGAAAGTGTGTGTGTGTGAGAGAGAGAGAGAGAGAGAGAGAGAGAGAGAGAGAGAGAGGATGAGAGAGAGAGAGAGAGTATGAGAGAGAGGGGGATTAAAGACAGAGAGAGAAAGAGAGAGGGGGGGGGTCTTGACGTCATTCCTGTTTTTAGTGATCTACACGGTTTCCACAAACACACTCTTCTCGAGCTGTCTTCAGATCTGTATGGTCAATGTTTTGTCTCGAACCTTCATGTTGGTGGAAAGCCTCAGTTTTCCCCAAGATAAGAAGCTTTTACAGGACGTTTCACACGGAGGACGAGGATCCCAGTTTTCCTTAATGTGAAGGAAAAAGGTACGTGGGGCAGATTGGTTGATTTTTCTCTCTTGCGTTCTTCACTCTTTAATTTCTCTCCCTTGCGTTTGGTTTTCACAGATGCGCAACTTTGCTGTAGTAGGGAAGAGTTTCGTTTCAGCACCATGGATAGCACCATGGTTCATTAGCCGATCCGATGTTTCAACTCTTTTTTGTTTCATTTGTTCTGGTCCAATATATCGTTTTAACAGTTTCATAAAACGCACTAGCAAGCGTTTGTTTATGGAGTGGAAATCCTCCACGTCTAAAACCTTTGGCTTCATGATGCAATGAAAGTTTTGGACTTTCTCTTGCTCTGTTCATTAATATGCAGCTGTCTCTCTTCAGGGCGATCACGGTAAAGATGAACGAGAGCGCGAACGCGAGCGTGGCGGGATTTCCCGTGGCCTCGTGGGTGGAAGCCGGAGCCTTCAGCGGAAACAGCAGCCTGGCGCTCTCCTCATCCTCCTTGCTTCTCGACTTTCCCATAAACCCGTGGGACATTATGCTGTGCCTCTCCGGCACTGTGATCGCATGTGAGAACGCCATCGTGGTGGCGATCATCTTTTACACGCCGACTCTGCGCACCCCGATGTTCGTGCTGATCGGTAGCCTGGCGACTGCCGACCTGCTCGCGGGAGTGGGACTGATCTTGAACTTTGCGTTCCAGTACTTGATCTCGTCGGAGACGGTCAGCCTGATCACGGTCGGTTTCCTCGTGGCCTCGTTCACAGCCTCGATCAGCAGCCTGCTGGCCATCACCGTGGACCGCTACTTCTCCCTGTACAACGCGCTCACGTACCTTTCGGAGAGAACGTTGCACTGCGTGCACTTGATGCTGCTGGGCGCGTGGGGAGCGTCGCTGGCTCTCGGCATGCTGCCCGTGCTCGGCTGGAACTGCGTGCATGACACGGCCTCCTGCAGCGTCGTGCCGCCGCTCACGCGCACCAACGTGGCACTGCTCGCCGTGGCCTTCTTCACCATTTTCATCCTCATGCTCGGCCTCTACTGCAAGATCTGCAAGATCGTGTGCCGCCACGCGCACCAGATAGCGCTGCAGCGCCACTTCCTCGCGCCGTCGCACTACGCTGCCACCAAGAAAGGTGTCTCTACGCTCGCCATCGTCCTGGGCACGTTTGGCGCGAGCTGGCTGCCCTTCGCCATCTACTGCTTGGTGGGGGAGCGCGAGGACCCGGCCGTATACACGTACGCCACGTTACTTCCGGCCACCTACAACTCCATGATCAACCCGATCATCTACGCGTACCGCAACACCGAGATCCAGCGCTCGCTCTACGTGCTTTTTTGCGGCAGCGCGCGCACCGACGTGTCCTATCGGTCCAGATCACCGAGCGAGGTCTAGATCCGGCACATTTCCTCCTTAAAACTCACTTCACACTGACTGCATTTGCTAAAACAAAAGTATGAAATCAAAGTCAATCAGTCACGCAACTGCACTTTACTAAGACTCGAGCCAGCCATGTCGGTCTTAATGCTGTGAACAACGGACTTTGGTGACAAAAGCAACAACCTCACGTTAAGAATGTATCTGAACTATTTAAAGTAAAAAAAAATACAACAAAAACAGCACTTTATATGAAGATTTTAAATGCCAAAGCAGTATTGTATAGCCCTGTGAGTTCTGTGATTTATGTGATGGATTTTTTTTCTGTCTGAATATGTTTTTATATGGAAAAGAAAATGAATTAAATGTGTGTATCTGCAGTTTTGTCTTGGGTAAATTGCACACTTAACACTATTATAGGCTGATACATCTGCTGTCCCATAATGCCAGACACCAAAAATCACAAAAAAGAAAAAAAAGAAAAAAGAAAAGACACATTCCCTAAATATTAGTTTTCTTCCACAGCTGACAGGAAAACAGTTACAAAGCCAAATGTACACACACAGAATATTCTCGAAGTGTCTGACCTGACAGCTCACCACATTCACTTTTAATTAAAAAAAAATTCAGACAAAGTTCTGTGGTGCAGAGTAAAACACTACAAAAATGTGTAGCAGTGTGTAACAAATCTCACACACTTGCTTGTGACATGCTTGTGAAGAGCAGCTAATTATTTAGTTAGCTCAATTCGCTGGGAACACTGAATTGTTTTAACACTATTTGTTCAGGCATAAAAGGTTTTCTAAACTAGGGCAATGTGTTCTGAGATAAACAGCACAGAGTGTCTTTCTGTAATGCTTAATGAGTCTGGCGAACATTTGTAGAGGAATCTTGGACACTCCTCCATGCAGGAAGCTCATGGCTCGTGTGACCGCTCTCTGTGAGCTCTATCTGTTAAACTGTTTCACTAAAGATGTTGAATCTCAGTTTTTAAGCTCCTCACATTTCCTGTTACCATACATTTTTTTGGCAAGTCAATTAGGGTATCTACTTTTAGTTTTAATTTCAGCTATAATTCACTATATCAGAATTCCAGTGGGTCAGAAGTTTACATACACCGAATTGACCTTCTCTTTAAACAGTCTGGAAAATTCCAAAAATGAATGTAATGACTTTTAGAAGCTGCTGATTGACCCATTGTCATAAATTGGGAGTGCACCTGAGGCTGTATTTTAGAGCCAGTACCCTTTACACCCTTGATACCATGAGAATATCCAAGAAACTCAGCCAAGATCTCGGGAAAAAACATTGTGTGAAGCATGGGGGTGGCAGCATCATGTTGTGGGGGTGTTTTGCTGGAAAAGGGATTGATGCACGTTAGACATACTGAAGCAAAACCTCAAAACATCAGCCAGAAAATTAAAACATAGTCACAACTGGGTCTTCCAGCAGGACAATGATCCTAAGCGTACCTCCAAAGCTGCAACAGTTTGATTAAAGACGACAGAGTGAAGGTACTCGAGTGGTCATCACATCATCAAAGCCCAGACCTTTTGTGGATTGAACTGAAAAAGCATGTCTGAGCAACAAGGAAACAAAACCTGGCTAAGTCACAACAGTTCTGTCAGGAGGAATGAGCAAAAAATTCCAGTAAAGTATTGTGAAAAGCTTGCGGAAGGATACCCCCAAGATTGTAATACGTATAAAAAATGACAAGAGAATGTCAACAAATACAAAAAAGTGTATGTACATATTTTTAACCCACTGAATATTTGATATAGTAAATAAAAGCTGAAATAAATTTGTGTCTTTGTTAACATTTTAAAAATGACCTCTTATGGAAATAAAGCAAATACCCTAACTGACTTAACACAGGAAATGTATAAGTGAAGTGAAGTGACTTGTGGCCAAGTGTGGTGACCTATACTCTGCATTTAACCCATCCAAGTGCACACACCCGTGAACACACACACACACCCGTGAACACACACCCGGAGCAGTGGGCAGCCATTTTAGCTGCGGCGCCNCTACAATCCCTGCCGGACCCGAGACTCGAACCCACCACCTTCAGGTTCACCTTCGGGTTACAAGTCCGATTCTCAGAGCATTAGGCCACGACTGCCCCCATAACCTAAAATAGTGAAAAATTGAGTTTGAACGTCTTTAGCATAGGTGTATGTAAACTTCTGGATTCAACTGTAGATCTTATGGATTTCAGAAGGTCCTAAATGGACAGTGAATATGAATCCAATTAAAATTGCACAGATTTTAATATATGAATCCAACGCCCCTGTGTTTCACATGATTCCAAGGACACTTTAGCTTTTTAAATTTACCCAGTCAACCGTTTTGAAACTTTTTAAACTGGATCATCATTCTATTATTATCGTTATCACTCGCCCTGTGTTTTAGCACAAAATGTAGATGTGTTAGAGATTCATAAGGACATCTGTTTCAGACAGCGAAGGCCAGGGACAGCTGCATTATAAATGCTTGTGTCTACAATCCCTTGACGTTCCTAGTAACACAGATTTGATTTACAGTCATATTTTTATTTATCTCTGTCGCTCCAGTTAGCGGTGAGAGAGCTGTGGGTGCAGGGACGCACATCACACATTTTTACAAGCGAGCTTGAGTGACAGCCTGTGCTGGGAGTGTGTGGTGACAGTGTGTTCTGGTTCATGAGAGCTGAATGACGTGTGGTCTAGCGTTTGTATGTAGTCAATGTTGTCATTCTGACTGAAGAGACAGGATTCTTACAGATGCTTGAGTTTTACTGACTTCCATAAAAGTGACATCACCAAACATTCACGAAGGCCCGATGGGCCTGAAAGTAGAGGCTCATTTTAAAATGCACCTGCTGTGGTTGCTATGGCTCCATGGTCATTTGTGAAAAAGGTAGACTGTGGCATATTGATTCATAATCACACAGAGAAACAAGTGAAATTGAAGTGAAACATTCAAACATGACAAAATGATTATTATACATGTAAATAGTCACTGTCAGAAATGTGTAGATTTATACAAACACAATAGGAGGTTGTGTTTGTTGTGTTTATTGAGCACATGGCATTATAATGAATAATGACACTTTCATGACCACATGATTATGTTATTAAAGAATTACTTATAGCACATTAGAGCTTCATGAGGCATTATTTAAGTTTATAAAGATGCAGTTATATACTGCTATAAAGTGTTACTGTGGGTTTCTTCAAACTATTTCTTCAGGTGACATTCAAAAGTAAACCGAACCGACCGACAGTAACGTACAGAACGAGGAAAAGGGAAAGAGAAATAAATAAACATGCTTTATTCATTGATGCTGCACCCATACATCCTGCTCCATCTCTCATCCAGAGTGAGCAGGAGAGGGATTGTGGCTGTCGGTCTCACTGGGGAACATTACACACAGGCCTGGCATCAGTCAGGATCTTCACTGTTCTGCTTATCATCATACAGCTTTAGCAACATTTTTTATTACTATAATAACAACCAGAATATATTTATACCTCAACAGAAATGTCAGAACCACTTTTCAACCAGCCAGCCCATTTATATGACAACTTGAAATGGAAGAGATTGCCAAAAGATTGATCCTTTTACTCGATTGCCCCAAATATAATCCAACATGTGCTGCTTTTTATGATTACATGAGAATAATGTTGCTCGCAAGTATGGAAGGACACCAAAATGCTAGATTATGGTTAGATTAAGCTTAGAGTAATGGGCATGGCTTAAGAAAACTGTAGTACAAAGTTTAGGAAGTTTGGAAAATTAACAACCACATAGTTACACGTTTATGTCAGTGACTTGGTTAAATTAGCAGACACTAAAGACTGGCCAATACTGTCTTGATATAAATACTCCCATTATTTCCGCACTGCCTTAAACACCTAGTTATGGTACCAGTGGTAGCAACCATCTCACAGGACTTTTGGGTAGTTGCTAAAGATATGTTCTAGAGACCCCTCTTCCAGGGCAAAGAGGGCATGATGGTGCCTTACTCCTTCCCCAAATATGGAGATTGTAGATGACCTAGATCAAGAACTTTGTGCACTGGGGGTCTGCCTGCCAGATGTCTGTTCAGGTGCTCATCCATTACAGTGTGCTGTCCCATCTTGTCCAGGCTCCATGTTGCTGTAATCCTACTGCCTTGCAAGCACATGCTTCTCCACACCCACTTGCACCTCTTTCTGTACTTGTCTCTATCTGTCCTTGTCCTGGGTCTCGTGACATTGGGTCTTGGTGAGCTTCATCCAGTAGCCAAAACCCTCACTATTCCCCTTTGCCTTAGCCCTACCTCCTCCAACCCCTCTACCTCTTTCCTGTCTGAATCTTGATGCTTGTCATCAAGACCTTACGGTCTCTGGAGTCTTTGTACTGCTGCACTTCTCTTGTAAGTGACAACAAGAACTCCTCAGTGGTACCAGCCACCTGTGGAGATAGCTAGATATCTTCCTCACCAAGGCCTCAAACATTGTCATAGGTATTGCATACACCAGTAGCAGCCAGAGGTGGTACAACCATTCGGAACTTGTAAGACTTATTTGGTGAGAAGAAAGGGAGAATATGAAGAGACTGGTCGACAGACTAGCCAGTCATGTGCTCCAAGCTGCCTGTCATGTCTGGAATTCTCCCTTTCTGCACTGTTGTGTCAATATAGGTATACTGGAGGAGAAACATTCTTAGTCATTGAGACAAAATGCTGAAAAATATCTTGCTGAGCACCAAGTGCAAAAGTGCTCAGCACACTTAAGGACCCTCTGTCACGTAAAGTGAGTGCAGATGAATGCAACTGCAGTATAAAGCAGTTATTGAGAGGCAGGCAGACAAATCCAAAAATGAAGAGCAAACACATAGTGAAAAACAGGCATAAACAAAAACAAGGGGGAAATACCTGACAGACCCCCCAAGGGTGCTTCTCCTGAAGCACCTACAAAAGCTCTCCCGTGGTGGTCCTGCCCCTTTGGGCAAAATGCCCATCAAAGACCCAAGGTACCGAGGCGGGCATTGCCTCTCTTGTTGGACTCTCCCAGAGGAGCCGGGAAGCATAAATGGGGAATATTGGCAGGAAGCAGGCAACGGGTCAATGACAGGCTGGCCAGGCTCAGGTGGCCACGCCGTTGGCCTCGGGTGAGAACAGAACTTGGGAGGCCGCACCATCAGCCTCTGGCAGGAGCATGGCAGGGGAGACCACCTCATTGGTCTCAGGCTGGAGCTCTGGAGCTGAGGGCACCA
>CM074973.1:11063924-11079151 GCA_037577455.1 Pangasius macronema | reverse complement strand
GAGCCCGAATGCTTCGGAACCTCTTCCCTGATGGCAGTAGTGTGAAGAGTGTGTGTGAGGGGTGTGTGGGGTCGTCCGCAATGATGTACCCCAATCCAACAGACTTCAAATCCTGACTTAAAAGATGACCATGTGAAGTTTTATCTTGTTGGCAGTAAGTGCAATTAAGATCCTCCCTCAAGGGAAACAGGTCCTCATCTACACTAAACATTCTGTCTGAAAGTACAGACATATCATCACATTCTACCAAAACACTGCATTTTTCATGTTTGTCATTTATCATGTAATTCACAGATCAAGATCTATTACCTGATCATAACCCATTAAAGTACACACGATTAAAAAAAAAAAAGGCTGGTCAGGGGGAGAATTGATAAGTAGCCTATAATCTCCATATTATCTGCATAAACTAGCTATTATAAACAGTTTAAAGATCAAGATTATGAAAATGAAGATTGCCAACTGACTCCACTACCTTTAATAGTGGATGAGTGTCTGCTGCCAGTCAGTTAAAGCCTTACTCTACTATCAAATCACATTTCCAAGGACCGTGTCTATCATATGTGTCAGGGGCACAATTTCACGATTAGAAATGTGCAGGATGTTTTCCTTACAAATGATGTGTGTCAGGATTCTGGACTTGTTATTTTGGGTTTCGACCACTAAAGGTCCTCATTGTTCCCCATGTTGTGTACCCTCTGTCTGTTATTAGTGTTATTGCTGCCACCTGTATCTCATTCCTTTGTGTGTATTTAAGTTGCCCTGTGTTTTGGTTTCTTTGCTCAGTGTTTAGTTGTGCTAACGCTAGTCTTTTGGGTTTTGTGTAAGTGACGCTGTTGGTCCTGTTGGATTGTTGATGCCTTTTGCCCTGAGGATCTACTTCTGTTGGTTTACTTCTTTGAGGAGATATTTTGTGTTGTGGATTTACCTATTGGATTATTTATCTGAATTTACTGACTGAACATTGTGGATAATTTTTGTATCTAGTTTTTTGCCCTTTTTTTTTCTGTGTTTACATTTTTTTAATTTGGATTTTTATTAAATTTGTTGGAACATTTACTAACTATTAGAGACTGATGTCAGTGAAGCAATAGGAAAAGGAACACTAGTTCCTGATTCTTATGCAAACCACGTACCATACACACCTGCTGGTGGGAAGGCGATGTACGTCTATGGTGAATGAGCGCTCACAATTGTCAGTGCTATTATTGTAGATGTATCGATAGGGATAAATTTATAAATTTAAAATGTATATCTTAGTTTTATATATTTCTGTAAAGCTGCAATTTTAATTCTTAAAATTCATCTTTGATTATTATTTAATACAAAGTGACTAACAAAGTCACTAGGAGGAAGACCACAAATACAAATATATCTTTTATACCAAAATTCAAATATTAATCAGACCGTTTGATGCCTTTCTACATAGAGAGTAAGATAACATTATCAGAAGAGCAATTAGAATCCTATAGCCCAATCCAGTAATTTTACTGAATTCCTCCTCAAAATCATCAACTTGTGTAATAGATCTGATATCTATGCAATTTCTTAGGTAAAACATGCAAAACAACCTCTGTTAAAATTAATAAACTCATCCTTTAGCATTGGCTATTCACCTAAATCCTTTAAACTAGCAGTTATGGAAATTACCCGATCTTGACCTGCGGCAGCTTTCAAACTATAGGACACTTTATCTACAAGTTTGTAGCGTAGCAACTAGGCTCATACCTGCAGAAGAATCACATTCATGAAATCTTGGTTTAAGCTTCATTGCAGTACTGATATAATACTGGTTAAAGTGGTAAATGACCTGCTGCTGGCTTCTGATCAGGGTTGTGACTCCTTGCTTGTGTTGCTTGACTTTAGTGCAGCTGTTGAAACCATGGATCATAGACAGATTAGAAAATTCCTCTGGAGTTAAGTGAACACCTCTGTCTTGCCTCAGGTCTGAGCCTGACTTATCAGTTTGTAAATGTTAATAGTGACTTCTCTATGTATAAGTAAAGTTTGGCAATCCTAGCTCCACTGGGTACCATAATTCATAAACAAGTTTCAGCAAAGCTTAATAAAGTTGAGGAATGTGTAAAGCACATTAGACCCTGGAGGCTGAGCAACTTTTTCCTCTTTAATTCTCACAAGGCAGAGGTACTGTCCTTCTGCTTGGGCCAGGCAGCTAGATGTAAGCTTTCTGATTTTGTATGAACTCTTCATGGCCTTTCAGTTACATATGTGCAGCACTGAATGACTTTGGTGTGATTACTTACTCTAGCCCCTCATTTGAATCTAATATAGATAATATTACTAGAATATATATTTTTTTCATCTCAGAAACATTCCAAGCTAAGAAATCTAATGTTATTACATGATACAGAAAAACTAGGTCCTGCTCTAGGTTCAGTTATTGCTGTCTTGTTGTCTGGATGTTGTCTGGACTTTTGGGATGAACTGGAACACCGACTGCACCCCAAACCTCCTCTCCAACATCAGCGCCTGACCTCACTAATGCTCCTGTAGCTGAATGAACACAAATCCCCACAGCCACGCTCCAACATCTAGTGGAAAGCCTTTCTATACAATTGTGTGTTTCAGACTTTGTGGTAACAGTTTGGCGAAGAACCACATCTGGGTGTGATGGTCATATAGTGTATCTGCCTCATTAATTGGATGTGGACGTTATTTCATAATAAGCATGGATTTTGCTTTTGGAGTTTGTTATGTTGCACCAAGTTTGAAAAAAGTGTGAATTTTTGAACGAACTGGAGGAAATAAAAGAAAGAAAACACCACACGGGGCCTTGACTTCAGTCAGAAGCTTTGCCTCTGTCCTGTTCAGAGAGAATATATTTATGATAACATAAGGCTGGCTCATTATTAGCATTATTTGTAAACAATTTATACATTTTGTTTGGCAGTAGTGCTGAGACACACAGCAAGAAGCAAAGAAAGAAAGGAAGGATTAGCAATGGTTTTTAAAAAAAAACTCAATTTCCCAGGATGCATTTCGCCCACGCGCATTTGCGCGCCTTTCCATCTTGTTCCTCCCCACAGCGGAGCGTCGTCGTTGTTGTTGTGGTGGGATAATAATGGCGGCAGCTGGAGGCGAATTGCCTGCCTCGGTTGTCTTCGCGGGCGCGAGCCCGTCTGCCCCGGCACGGTGTCGCTTTCCGGGGCGTCCGTGGCCGTCTCGCAGTCGACAGAAGACGGGGAGGCGTTCGAGAGTCGGCCGGCTGCGGCTGGAGGAGGAAGCGGCGGCGGCGGTCGCGAGCGGCCCGAGAGCTCCGAGGCCCGTTAGCGTTGAGTTTAACCTGCGCGAGGATCCGACTTTACTGCGCGTGCTGAGGCTCAGCGAGCGGCTCGCGCGCCAGAAGGACGCGGGGTTCTGCACGAGCGGCAGCGATGAGGTTAGCTGTGGAAATAATGAAAGCTGGAACGCTTTTTGTGTCTGTTTTCCTTTGCACCTGCCTTGTGATGCACAGGCTAGCTTATTAGCCAGTTAGCTTATCAGCCATGCTAACGTGCTAACCTTCGGCTAGCATGCTGTGCATTAGTGCATCCGAGGAGCTGATAGCAGGTGATGATCTTTAGCGCGTGAGGATGTTTCTGTCTCTCTGTAGTGAAGACAAAACCCGGTGTTATTAGCGGTCTTCAGCTCAGCGGGTCGGTTATCCGCGTCCTGGTGGCTGAGCGACCTGCCTGAGCTTGCTGAAGATCCACTGCATGGACTCTTCTTCATTACACACTCACTCACTGGAGCTTCATTTCCTGCAGAAGTGTTGAGCAGTGCATGCATGCACCCTGGTGATGAGGTGCTGGATATCCTGTGATGTGTGTGTGTGTGTGTTCCTAGCTGTGGTGTATTAATTGCATGAGACAACTTTTAAGGCATCAGTGCTGTGCTAAAGTCTGTTCGGTGCACTGAAACCACAGACATCTTCATGCACTTGGAGGCTTAAACATGCAAAATGTTCTGAATCTGTGCAAATGCACACTGTGGCTGTAACACCATCATTCCCAGTCTAATCTTAAACTAATTTGGTGTTAAGGGGCGTCTAAACTTTTGTCACTGGTTCAGGATAAATGGCATAGAAATACCTGAAGGTTTGGCGTTAAATATTGTTCAATATTTTGCATAATCTGTGAATAAGCATGTGATTCATGTCAGATTAAAGCTGAATGCAGGTCGAGCTCCTGTCCATCGTATTTAATTTCAGCTCCAATAAACTGAGTGGTTTAATTTGAGTGGAGTAACTGCAGCTGTGACACGGAAGACGATGATAATAAAATAATACTATAAAAAGCAGTAAACGGTAATAAATGAAATAAAGTCAGTATTTAATGTGACGATCCTTCGCTTTAAAAAAGAAAAGTTGTAGTCTCAGGTGCAGTGTGTGCAGGTTTATAAGGAAATGAGCTGTAAGTGTTACTGAGCATCTTGCAGAAGCAGNTTATTTCTGCAGCGAAACCAAAAGCCTTCATTCTGTTTTTATCTGAAAAGTGTCTCTTATGGAATCTGCTGCTTTCTGTACTGACATACAAACATCTTTCTATAGCATGTAATTTTGTGCTGGAAAACTAATGTTCGGGAATCTAAAAGGTTTTTGTACTGAATCAATAATGTAGAAGTCAGAAAATAAACATCTATAACAAAGTTTGTACTAAAACAGAAACAGGGTGCCTTAAGGGGCGTTCACACGAGACTTTCTTCATATGAAATTTCTTCAGAGAGCGCTGTGACCGTGGGCGGAAACCAGTTTTGAAATCACGCACCACAGCGTTTTTTTATTTATTATTATTTGATTTATACACACATCGCCGGTTCCGACGTGCTTCTCTTTAAAAGCATCCTTTTAAAGCCGTATTGTTTAAAACGGGATGGTGTGACACCGCTATAATCAGCGATTCCTCCATCTTGGATTTTCTGAAGAAGTGACGCTGTGACGTGTCGATCTTCTGTCAGTCGCACGTCTTCATGCGATATGAATTCGCAGGTCAGAGTTCACTGTACTTGAAGTTTGGAACACTGCGAAATGCGAAACCTCTCCGCATTGAGCTTGCGTTTCCGGTTTCCAGCATTTGCGTGCGTGTGAATGGATGTCAGTGGAGCTGAAAAGTCCAGCGTGACCGACGCTTAAGACTTATATTACTGCACGTATATAAATATAAATATATGGCAATGCTCATGATTTGTTTCATATTATCTCAGCATATTAATTTCGGTCCTTTGACATACGAGGCACGCGCATTTGCTTTTGCTCCTGATGGAAAAAGTATTGATGCTTCCAGTGCTTTTTGAAATGACCCCTTCTCTTTGTTAGCTCTCTTTCAGTTTAGCTAGCTGTGTTAACTCAGTCTGCTGCCACCGTCAGGTGAAAGGAAGAAGTGCAACCTGTTGGCTTCCTTTGAGAGAAAACATGGAGCAGTTAGCGTCAGTCCGTGGGCCGGGTTTTACACACATCTGATCTCTTTTGGACCGGATCTCTATGTGATCTCGCACTCGTGCTGTTACACTCGAGTGTCCTGTAAATCACAGACCGTAGCTCATGCTCAGCCGGACGTGTTCGAATTTCCAATAATCATCCCAGATATAAGCGTGAAACGGTGTGTGTTATACGCATCAACAACACTTCCTGGTTTTTATTAAAATTGCACTTAATGTTAACGTTATTTATGTGTGTTTTTACTTACTGAGTTTTAAATGAACCGCTTTCATTCACAATAATAAAATAATAGCCATAGCAACATTGGGCCTCATTTATTAATATTTTAGTCAAGTTGTGTGTAAATGTTTGCGTGAACCAAACTGAACTAAAATTTTCCGCTGAATTTGCAAAAGTTTCAGAAAGGCTGATATTTTTCCTACTCGTGTGTGTATGCTGGTCAGCAGCACAGTGCAGTGTTTTCCTGATGCAGCGCATTTGCATGTAGTGACGCCCATAAACTCCATAAAAGGTCGAGTGCACAGATAGCCTGGAGCACGAAATGAACAATCAGGGTAAATCTCCCGTCAGCTTACGGCCCTGCGCAGACGGACCGACTCGTCCTCCGTTTATACACCGCCATTTCTTTTTGTCATAATTGAATGATTAGTTTTATTTGTCGTAATTTATGGGTTCGTGATGGCTCACTTTTTAATTTTTTATTATTGTTTAATTAATGCCAATAATATAAACGACTGGTTTCCACTGAATGTTCTGGATGGAGCTCTTAGTCCCTGATTTCGTGAACTAGCATGAGGATGTGCTAGTTCACTGAACGCTGTAAACGTAATAAAAAAAAAATTATTTCCACACGACAGTATATTCGATATACAAGTGCAGTAATTTGTGCAAATTATCTGATGTGAAGTTGATCAAGTCGAGGTCTTGCGTGTAAATCTACGCACACTCAGCAGCACGAGTAGGTTACGAACGTTTTTCTGAATTTACGGGATTTTTCATGAATGCCAGATTTCTTATGTAAACACTCATGTGAAAGATTTACGAATAAACCCCTTCATATGCAGCTTGACTAGTTCTCAGCCTTTTAAATCGATGCGTCAATTTACATCCGTAGAAAATTAGACTTTAAGCTTTAAATATCAAGAATTTCCACAATTATACTTTTTCCTTTTTATAATATTCATTTTTATTTCTTTCTTATTCCTACTTTTAATTCCCTTGATGTTACCTTGATTTCCTGCCTGTGATGGACACCTTCTAGATCAATCCCAAATCCCTTTCCAGTGTTTTCTACTAATGTTTATACAGACATGTCAGTCTAATATGGTTAGAAATCTTCAATAATATTTACTTCTCTTCAGAAGTAAAACTTTTGTAAACCACTTCTGCATTGAACGAACGCTGCCTCATCATTAGTGGTTATAAGATTTTTTTCTAAACTTAAAAACTAGAATAAATCACTTTGTAGTAATAAATCATCCCAGTCTTGCTGCAAATGTTGCATTCAACAAGAGGTTGTAACTCGTAATTCCCAACCAACGATCGGGAAAAACGCCCCTCAACTCGGAATTCCTCCTTTCCTCCAACTCGGAAAACCTGAGGGACGGTTTCCTCAACCCCGAGTTCAGCAAGTGATGTGAAATCAACATGGCTGCTCACAGCATGGACAGTAAAACACAGTACCTTTAAATGAGTAATACTGTATATACAGACATGTTCATTGATTAAATATAACACTGTCTTGAGGAGGAAAATTACGTCACGCCAGTCATCACAGTTAGCTGGCTAGCTTATAGCTAAAAGACGAGCACTTTGTACCTTGAATGCACTGAGGTCGAAAGCAGCGTCATTCCGAGCTCTGACTTCCGAGCTAAAATTATCGTACATCCTTCCAGCCTGTCAAAATAACAAAAAAACTCTGGTTCATGTGCTGTAGGTGCATCAGCTTACGTGACAGACTTTATAGATTTGTTATGAATTCAAGTCTTCAAGTTTGACTGCAAGTTGTTTCCATTGCTAAGTGACCTGGGCTGTGCTCGAGCGCTTACTGAAAACGTTATCACGATGAAGTTTTGCACATTGATCAATCTCAATACTTGCCGCAACATCTCTTAACACTGTCGATTGATTTTTATGGAACATTCTTCTAAAAAAAAATGCAGACGGAATAAACAAGACGTTTAGTACTCTCTCTGCAGGACTGGGCAAATCGTACTTTAGTTAGCTGACTAGATAAGGAAAAGCTGCAGTGTGCTGCGCAGGTCCGTGTTCTGGTTGCCTGGAAGTTGTCGAGGCTGAAACGTCCATCCAGCAAGCTGAAGATTACATGCGGCGAGCTGATTGGCTAGTTAACTGCAGTAATGCAGGCGAATGTGTGTAAGGATTGCAAGAAGGGATTACTGCACCTGATTTTGGGTTTGTCGTTATTTTCACATGTCCACGTCTTAGCGATTCTGAAAATGAGTCTTTTTTAAAAAAAATTTATGCACACTAATTAAACTGGTAAGTAAAGTCTAAATCCAAGCCAGCCTGATCGGAGTGCGTTACACCACTGTGACACGTGTGCATCAAACCAAAACTTTTGTTTTGCAAAAATCGATCAGACGTCAGGGTTCGTTTTTCTAGTTGTTGCACAGCTGAAGATGAAACCTTGTGGTGGCCGTCAGCAGCATCCTGAGCTTACCCGTTTGCCAGACAACCACGAATACCGGCGCATTCGACTTAGCTACGAAGTGGGAATGACATCATTTCACAATTTCCGAAACCATGGACACCTCTGTGTTTGTCTTTTGTTCGCAACAAGCTAGCCGGCTAACTGTAAAGAGTGATGTGTATTTTCCTTCTCAAAACAGTCAGTGTTGTAGGTTTATCAAGCGAATACATACGTCTGTATGTTGATTGATCCGATTTATACTTGTGTGAGCAGTAATAAATGCTGCTGTGTTTACTGTTCGTACTGTGAGCAGCCATATTGAGTTGACGTCACTTGCTGAACTCGGGTTGAGGAGACCGTCCGGTGTTCATGAGTTACGACCTCTAGACGAACGCAGTATTATTTCAGCGTGATTGCTTCAAGTGAGCGTTTAGCTCAACCTCGTACAACCTTGAATTTGAGCGATCTAAACTTTATCGTGATAGACATCCAGATCGTTTTATTGCCCAGCGCTACGTCTAGCTTTTCTACCGGATGGTGTGACACTACAGTGTCTTTCTACCAGATGGTGTGACACTACAGCGATCTTCAGTGCTAGTCTACCGATTACAGAGTTTCATTCTCCTTTTAAATGTCCTATTTATGGCAGCTTTAGGAGGGGATATATTAATAATTGTATCACAAAACATAACAGTTAGATTTGTTCTAATTTATTCACCAGCAGTGAGTGTTTTGTTGTTGCTGATATTTAGCTCGATTTGACATTTCTTCCTCGTGATCCACATCAAATCAACTGCCCAGGACCTGGCTAGACTTCGGTCCGGTTTAGTTCCTGTAAACCTTTAAGTTGACCTTCTGTGTTGTGTCGTGTGCCGACGCTTTCTTCTTTACCGCGCAATACATACACAAACCCTGCAGTATTACACTCCGTAGTTGAAATACTAGTGTCATTCCATGACTTGCAATAAATTAACAGTGTTTTTTTGTTTTTAACTAAATGTAAATTAGTTTCCAGGGGCTGTTACCACGGTAACTCGGTTGAACATCCCCATGGGCCTGTTGTCAACCTTTCTACATTGCTATGGCTGTGCTTGCGAAGCAATGGGCTTTTAATTCTCAGTGAACTTCTGCGTAATGTCTTATTTATGATGATGTAAATGCGCAGCGCTGTTGTATGCTAATAGAATGGAAACGAGTAACCACTGAATTTGCTTTCTGTTTTACAGGAAGGAGATTTCACAGGCTTCCAGACTGACGGTCGATGGGCTTTACGCTCTGGACAAGACGTTACACAAAGTAATTCGTTTACAAATGTTTTTCTGGCTAATTACGTAAAAGGCCACTTTATAGTAAATTAATGTCAGCTAAAGTTTTGTTAAAAACCATGAAGTATTGGGAGTTCTATGATCGAATAAGCCTGGAAATATGTTTTAACTGTGTTTTAAAGGATGTTTTTTCATGGTTTTATATTTGATATAAAAAAAACACACAATAAAGGTCAAGGGCAATCCGGTGATCTATACAAAATTACAGGTGGTTTAAATTTAAAGGCTTTCGTTATTTTTGGTGTGAATGATAGGAAAAGAATACTAATATTCTCCCTCTTCTTCTGGTTTATTACTAGAAAGTTCTGTTAAATCATCCTCATCCTCAAAGGTGAAGTCATGTCCTGCTCATGATCCATCCGCAAACAATAAAGTCACCCCTGCAAAAAAAGGAATACGGGTGACTACAGAAACAGAGAGAGCATCTCCCTCAGAGAAACGCCAGAAGAAGGGTGGAAGACTTCAACAAAATGTTGGGAAACCCAAACTGGTCGTTAAACTGGCTACCAAAGAGAAGACCAATAAAAATCTGCCAAGAGAGACGACTTTGCGCAGGGGTCGAGGGAAACCGTCTGAGAAGGAGAAAGGGACTAAGTTCTCACATGAAGAAGAAAATGGAGGTGTGGAAGATGAGGTATTGGATGAGCCAGGCGCGGACACTGAAAGAAAGGAAACGCGGCCAGGACGGCCCAGTCAGAGCAGGCGGAGGAAATTTGTGTGGAATTTAACGCTGATTAAGCGGAGAGGAAGAAGTTCCAAAAAGGTCCTGGCTGAGAATTTGAGCAGACGTTCCCGGAGAGAGTACGCGAGGACTGCCGAACCAGGCAAGGCTCAGGAGGAGGCGGCTAGAGAGGAACTTGCTGTTGACCAAGATGCTTCTGTGTCTCCAAAACCTGTTGCCAAGAAGAAGAAGGCCCGCGACGTTATGAGCGCCTCTCCGAAAGAGGAAGAACAGGAGAATGCTGTTTCTCTGGACGGAAGTGAAGGCACGCCCGTGAAAGACAGTAGTCCACATTCTCCCAAACTATCTCCTCGTGCCTTAAAGCGACGCAAATCTATATTTGGGTATCGTAGGAAGCCGGAGCAGGAGTCGTTGCTCAAACTGAAGAAGGCTCAGTCACCGGCTGGGAGTAGAATCCCCAGAAAAAGACGGAGGCTTGTCTGCTACACCTACGAATCAGTGGAATCGCCGGTGAATCAAGAGCAGTCACAGGAACCACCGGCACAGGTGGTGAGTCAGCAGGGACTCACGGACAGCGTGATTAGCACTCGGCCATCCCGGGTGATCAGGGTACCGAAAAGGTTCATGGATGATGAAGGTATGTCTGGGCTGTTGGGAAAGAAGGCTGTTCAAACTGAGGGTCAGGAGGATGAGTCTTGCAGTGACGCAGAGGAAGCGAACCTTTCCCAAACCCCAAAGTTCGGAAGCAAGCAGAAGAACGCAAACAAAAGGACTATATGTGACAATGAGGAGGATTTTGTTGGAAAGTCTGAGGAATGGAAACCAGCTGGCCTGATTGGTGGTCCACGAAAGAAAGTGGGGAGACCGGCTTATGATGCTACTCCTCTCAAAATCTATGAGAGTTTAAAGATGCTTACAGCAAGCTTGGCTCAGAGGAAAGAGCAGCGAATGGCCAGCGCACGTTCCAAAGCCCTCGGTGAAAAGGTAGAGTGCGAGAGCCGTGGTGAAGTCGACTCTCCAGGTTCCAGAGAGCCGAGAAAATGGGGCAGCTCTGATATAAAGATAGGTGACCTGAACTGTCCAGGAGTTGTACATAAAGTAGCCATACATGCTGATGATCAGGTGATCAGTCAGTCCGCACTTTCATCTGTGGAAGAACTTGAAACCAAAGCAGATGGTAAGGAACTTTATGACTTACTGTCACTTTTAAGTATGTTTGCAGGCTTTACAATGCTTATGTTTTCTAGCAGAGAGAACCAGCCTGGAGGATGCTACTGACGTACAAAGCACAGATGCTGGGAAGTCAGAGGTGGTGTTGGCGCAGGGCAGTTCCTTTCACAAAGTCAACATCTCTGGTGCCAACAAAAGGATGCTTCACCTGCTGAAGAGGGCCAAGGTGCAGCTGATTAAAATTGACCAGCAGAAACAGATGAAGACAGCTCAGGTAAGGATTTGCATGGGAAGCTTTTATCAGTATCTATAACTTTATGCAATTTTTTTTTTTTTTTGCATTGTATGTTTGCAAGTCAGTTTTCAGGGAAGTGACAGAGACGCCCACTAAGCGTGAGGTATATTAAGCAGTATTATACTATATTAAGCAAGAAAGAAACATAGGCGTTAAAAATGATTCCCGTTTATAATCATGTTAAATGCATGGCTTTGATTTTTATAGTGCTGTCTGTGTTCCGCAGCTGATGTCTGGCACAGTTCGAATTGGTGATGGTGGTGTCATGAGCATGAAGAGGAGGGGGAGAAGGGGAATAGTCAAGACAAACAAGGAAGAGGTTCCTCAGGTGTGTTCAACTGGCCTCTTATTTGATAAGCCGGGAAATATTGGGGAGGGGGGAAATTAGGCTCATCTGGGTGGGATGGAGAGGGTGGACAAGCGCGTATGTGGTACGTTGGAGAGTGCGGACTAGCGCGCGTGTGTGGGACACGGGAGAGGGTGTGTGGCAGGTGTGTGGTACGCTAGAGAGGACAGGCAGCACGTGTACGGTACGCGGGAGAGGGCGGGCGGCGCAAGTACGGTATGTGGGAGAGGGAGGACTAGCACGTGTGTGATACGCTGGAGAGGGAGGACTAGCGCGTGTGTGGTACGCTGGAGAGGGCAGACTAGCGCGAGTACGGTACGCTGGAGAGGGCGGACTAGTGCGAATATGGTATGCTGTAGAGGGTGGACTAGCGTGCGAGTACTATACGCTGGAGAGGGAGGACTAGCGCGTGTGTGGTACGCTGGAGAGGGCGGACTAGCGCGTGTGCGGTACGCTGGAGAGGGCGGACTAGCGCGTGTGCGGGACGCGGGAGAGGGCGGACTAGCGCGTATGCGGGACGCGGGAGAGGGCGGGAAGGCGCGTGTGCGGGACGCGGGAGAGGGCGGGAAGGTGCGGGAGAGGGCGGGAAGGCGCGTGTGCGGGACGCGGGAGAGGGCGGGAAGGCGCGTGTGCGGGACGCGGGAGAGGGCGGGAAGGCGCGTGTGTGGCAGCAACTCAAAAAGAAGCGTTTGGCTGGCTTTACTCGTCTCAGAGGAAGCATGTGTTTGGCTTCACCTTCCCCGGATGGTAGCTGCCCTGTGACGGGGCAGAGCTGGCTGGTGGGTGGGATATTCAAGTGATTTTTTATATGAAGAAATTGAAGAGAAAATGGGGGGAAATAGCTTGCTAACCATGTTTGATAATTTTTTTTCTCCTAACATTTCTAAGTGTCCGAGAATGTAAAAGAATAATGTTGCTGCTGTAGTTTAGACTTCTTATTGTTAGAACTGAGGCATTGTGTGTGTTGTTTGTCTTTAGGGACAGCCGGTTGGAGGTCCACGCATAAAGCACGTGTGTCGGGCAGCGGCAGTGGCGCTTGGGCAGCCTCGTGCCATGGTCCCCGAAGACATCCCCAGACTCAGTGCTCTGCCTTTACACGAGAGAGAAGGCATTGCACCCTCACAGGACGTGGAGGGTACATAAAACTCTCGTTCTCTCCATTAAATTAGTCTGATGTTAGTCTGATTTATAATATTTTTAATCAATGTGCAGTTTGCTTCATTTTAAGTTTAAAAGGCACCAACAGTAGACACATTGGTTGTAGACATCCTTACTAGCTTCTTCCCTGATTTAAATACCAGGTAAACCTCCTAATGACACATCTTGGAGATGTTTGTAGGCAGGATATTTGATTATTTTTCTAGGTGATATGGAAAGCTACTTTTGAGCTGAAAATGTGACTATTTGAAAAGACATGACTCCTCGTAAGGAGACGTCCATGCTCGGGTTGTCAGATAGAAGACTATTGCTAGCCTTATTAGCTTACTGACAGGTGAAGTGAATAACATTGGATAATCTCTTTACAATGGCACCTGTCGAGGGTGGGATATATATTAGCCAGCAAGTGAACGGTCAGTTCTTGAAGCTGATGTGTTGGAAGCAGGAAAAATGGGCAAGCATAAAGATCTGAGTGACTTTGACAAGGGCTAAGTTGTGATGGCTAGACGACTGGGTCAGAGCGTCTCCTAAACAGCAGGTCTTATGGGGTGTTCCCAGTACTGACCAAAAGTGGTCCAACGAAGGATAACCGGTGAACCGGCGACAGGGTCATGGGATCCCAAGGCTCACTGATGTGTGTGAGGAGCGAAGGCTAGCCCGTCTGATCTGATCCCACAGAAGAGCTACTGTAGCACAAATTGCTGAAAAGGTTCATGTTGAGACAATATGCTTGAATAAAATTATTTCATGGATTTAAGATACTCTTGTGTTTTTTTTTCTCCCTCAAGATCTCGGTTCTCACTCAGAACCAGAAAGCACCGGCTCTGTTGAACAAAGGCCGGTGTACAAACAGAAAGCTTTCGGTCTGCGACAGAGACGCTGCTTTAACTGCAAGGGCTGTTGTCGCGAAGAGGACTGTGGGACCTGCGTCTTCTGTCTGGATAAACCAAAATATGGAGGACCCAACAAGAAACGTCAGAGCTGCATGTAAGTGGAAACGAGTTCCCGGCAGCTTAGATGCCTGAAATGATTGTCTGATGTGTCAAAATCCTGGGAATTAGTATCTATAGTGACCTCAGCTTTAAGAACCAAAAACAGCATTTGATCAGTTTAGAAATATATGCAAGGTACGTGACATGCTCTCAGCTCCTGATGGCGAGAAAGTTGCGAACTAAATGTGCTTTGTGCCAAGCCTAATGCTGGTTTTTCTGTTTTTCCTCGACACGCGCCAGAATGAGGTGTCATATTACGCCTGTTACACAAACGGCTGCGTTGTCTACTGAGTTTTAAGTGCCTTCATGGTCTTGCTGCACTCTACCTCAGTGCGTTCATTGTTCCAGAAAGATCTATCAGATGCTGGTCAAAATTGACTCGAGTGGCGAGGCAGAACTCTTGATGATCTGACTAACCGTGTGTGTGTGTGTGTGTGTGTGTGTAGATGTAGCTTAATTTTAAAATACATTTCATTTTGCTGTTTTCATATTGACATCTTGAGCAGTTTTAATTGTATTATTTAAATTATTTAAAGCACTGTTGTATAATTCTATGTAAAGCACTTTCCTAAACCTTTTTCCACATGCTTTAGACATTTTAAAAAGTGCTGCATGAAGGTTGTTAGAATTAGAGTTAGAATTACGAGCTCTTGAGTAGGATTATAGGACCCAAAGCTTTTCCTGTATGCAAATTGAGTTCTGTAGATAAACATTGTTTGTTTTTTTAAATTCATTAAGTAATCTGTTAGTAATCTGTTGGTTATTTTATTGCTCGGTTGCTGAAACAGTGTGTACTGAAGCTGACTTTCTTTAAAAAGGAGTAAAACCTTAAAGCTAACCTTTTATGTTCTCTGCAGCTACAGGAAGTGCTTAAGGATTGAGGAAAACAAAATGAGACGAATGAAAGGTATGGCTGTTTAAAATTACATGGTACTCGTAAGGAAAGTCGGAGAAGTGGGACAACCTGAAAAACTTTTCATTGTAACTAGTTTCCGTGTGGCAACACGGTGTAGAGATAATCTCTTGAGATAGTCTATACACTTATTATCTCTTGGAGTTCTGTGCAGCAAAATATTGAATACCATACTAGCAGACATATCTGGAGAGGTGGAGGTTTGCGCTGGAGAGAAGAGGAATGAAAGTCAGTCGTAGTAAGACTGAGTACATGT
>CM074973.1:11052987-11063824 GCA_037577455.1 Pangasius macronema | reverse complement strand
GAGGATGCAGAAGATAGGGATAGGTGGAGAGCGATGATTCGCTGTGGAGACCCCTGAAGGGAAAAGCCGAAAGAAGATGATGATACTAGCGGATGTATGTTACAGCCGAATTAGATTTTATTCGATTTTTGTATTATCGGGCGAATTGATATTGTCTTGAGTATTAGAAGCTATTAGAAAATATTGCTGAAATTGTTTCTGATTTAAAAAAATGTCTGAAGTTTGAAAAGTTCTTTGCATTTCAGTATTGGCTTGTTGTTGACATTACCAAACTGTAATGTAATCATGTTGGAAAAGCTTTGATTAAATCCAAAAACATTTTATTCTGAATTCTCATACTCCCCCCCCCCCTGCCCCCTGTTTGACCTTTTATTTGACCTTTTATTTGACCTTTTATTTGACCTATTCTGTTTTTCGCAGTTCAGATGAAGCGACGGGCTATGTTCGCCCAAGCCACTGCGTACAGTGGCGGAGAGGAAGAGGGCGAGGGAGATGGCGTGGGAGATGCGCTAAGCACTAATGCGCTAAGCTCCATCCGGAGGCAGCCCAGGCGCCAGGTTACACGCCGATGCTTCAGCGACTTGCTAGAGTCTGACTCGACCGACACAGACGCTTCTGGTGAAGACGTAGCAAAGGAACAGAGCAGTAGTGAGCCAAGTATTAAGGCTAATGGTATGAATTCAGTACTGTTCCATTATTGAACGCCAGACTTGCGTAACTAGAATAGCCATATCTGGGCAGATCCTGTTGTTGTTTTTATTTATTTATTTGTTTGTTTGTTTTTTTCCCCCCTTTGTATCTGTGTTCATTTTTCAATCTCTGCTAGATTGTAAGACACACATGTCATTTTGGATTGGAGGTGAAATTCCACTAAATGTCACGAGCAGTTCCATATGAAATTATTGGCATTCGCAATTAACATGAACAAGAGTTTTAGATATAATTGTTGTATTTATCAAATATTTCTGTTCTCCGATATGTGACACAATTATGTAACATATATTATACCTTTTGCTACCAGGGAAAATATTATTTTTAGAATTATTATTAATATTTATTTATTTTTGTATACCAGAATTTATTTTGCATAGCCTCCCTTTTCCAAGATGAATTTGTGGACTCTGTGCTTTAGTTAGCTCTACAGGTCTTTACCTCAGTGTTAGTTCAGGGCTGTCTGTGAGAGATCTGGGATCCCTCCATCACATCCGGTAATGGGCATGTAACCACCAAAATCAATGAGTAAAATCCTATTCAGAATCCTTAAATGGATTTGATTTTTTTTTCTGGCAAAATAAAAAGTTCTGTAGCTTATTTTATGCTAAAATGTGACTCTATTGTGTGGTTCTGTTGGTTTTGTACATAAGACTCACAAGGCACAGCGGGTTTGCAGGCCTGCAGTGGTGGCATTGAGTGACGCACATGAAGCTAGGGGTAAAAACTTAAAATGGGGACTAGTTTAAACTTTAAAGTACACTATATGGCCAGAAGTATGTGGAGACCCCTCTGTATGGTTGTGTTCAGGTGTTTCAGCTATACCCATTGCTAACAGGTGCATAAAATGAAGCACATAACCATGCAGCCTCCATAGACACACGCTGGCGGTAGAATGTCTCGTACTGAGGAGCTCAGTGACTTTAAACATGTCATGGGATGCCACCTTTGCCACAAGTTAGTTAGTGAAATTTCTGCCCTACTAGATCTGCCCCGGTCCACTGTAAGTGCTATTATTGTGAAATGGAAGCTTCTAGAGGACACAACGGTTCAGCCATGCAGCGACAGACCACGTAAACTCATAGAGCTGAAGCACGTAGAGTGTAAAAATCAGCTATTCTCTGCCTCTGGATCAACATCAGCACAAGAACTGTGCGGCATGAAACGGGTTTCCATGCCCAAGCAGCTGAACACAAGCCTAAGATCACTACACGCATCGCCAAGTGTGGGCTGGAGTGGTGTAACGCACACCGTCACTGGACTCTGGACACGTGGAAACGTGATCTCTGGAGTGATGAATCACGCTTCACTATCTGGCAGGTTGATGGACGCCAGGAGAACGCTATCTACCGGACTGCATAGTGCAACAGTACAGTGTGGTGGAGGAGGGATAATAGTCTGGGGCTGGGTTTCAGGGTTTGGACCCCTTAGCTCCAGTGAAGGGTAATGTTAATGTTAATGCTACAACATACAAAGACATTTTAGACAGAGACACTTGGGGGAAGAACCTTTCCTGTTCCAGCATGACAATGCCCCTGTGCACAAAGCCAGCTCCTTGAGGACGTGGTTTGACGAGTTTGGTGTGGAGGAACTCCAGTGACCTGCGCCGAGACCTGACCTCCTTTTGTATGAACTGGAACGTTGATTGCGAATCGGGCCTTCTCGCCCAACATCAGCACCTGACCTCGCTGAAGCTCTTTTGACTGAATGAGCACACATTCCCACAGCCACACTAAAAAAAAATTAGTGGAAGGCCTCCCCAGAAGAGTGGAGACTGTCAGAGCTGTAAAAGGGGGCATCTCTATATAAATGTCCATGCTTTTGGAATGGGATGTACAGCAACTTCATATAAGTGTGATGGTCAGGTGTCCACATACTTTTGGCTGTGAAGTTTATAGCGCAAATACATCACATGGTAAAATGTGTGTAATAGTACGTGTTGGACATGTCCATACCAGAGCATGTTTTCTGTGGCAGGTTATTTCAACTGCTATCAAATTTTTATCAGATTTCTCTCCAGGAAGATAAATGTTTAATACATTGATGCTGTTAAATAAAATATAACGTGTCATTTGCTTAATACCGTGTTTAACGCTTGTTTCTTTTCTTGTCCAACAGATACTGTAACACATCCTGATGTGGAGGATGAGGCAGTGAGACCACGAAGGCCTGGCCTGCCGAGAGGACTGTGGGGTCGGCGGCGAATTAATAAGGTATTTTTATAGCGAGATGTGTTTGAATAACGTTTCATTTCTTTACACCCTTACATCATGCATTTTAATACAGATCTGAAGGTCCATGAGAATATTGATGGATATTGTACAGTTTTTCATTCCCAGTAACAGCTCATCTGCCTTGGGCCTGGAGAAAGCCTTTGGGCTTTCCAGTAATGTCAGAAAGTTACAGGTCTGGAAACAGTTTGAAAGTCCTGCATTTTATGTTCCTTTTGCATTAGTCTCCGCTGTAGTGCCAGAATTATGCAGTGGTTTGAAGTCTGGAGTTTCTCTCTTATTTTTCTAATCGATTTTCCTCTTGAATATTTACATTCAGCTTGGTACAGGCAGCTCCATTTATTGGCACTCTTGGTAAAAGGGTTGTAAAAAACAAACAAACAACAACAACATTGGTTTATTAGCTCAATCTCAGAGAGACCATACGAGAGAACTCCAACCTGAATATACGTTATATGGCCAAAAGTATGTGGACACCTGACCAGCACCACCACAGAGTCGTGCTACAGAGGTGGGAGCACACAACTGTATAGAACGTCTCTGTGTGCTGTAGCATTACCGATTCTCTTCATTGCAACCAAGAGACTCAAACCTGTTCCAGCATGACAATGCCCCTGTGCACAAAGCGAGCTCCATGAAGACATGGTGTGTGAAGGTTGGAGNCTCCTCACCAACATCAGCGCCTGACCTCACTAATGCTCCTGTAGCTGAATGAACACAAATCCCCACAGCCTCGCTCCCAACATCTAGTGGAAAGCTTCCCAGAAGACTGGAGCTCATTATAACAAGCATGTGTGGATGTGATGGTCAGGTGTCTCCAGAACTATGGCTATATAGTGTATTTATGGATATTTTATGGTAACTTTACTGCCCCAGTTGACAAACTGAGTCTTTGGTTTTCTCATTTTTGTGTTTAGTTGAAACATGCAGTAATGTTTCCCCCTTTTTTCCACAGCTACAGTATAATAACCCTGAGTGTAAAATGCAATGTTTCATTCCTTGGGTTATGTATTGTGAACAGCACCACTCCTGTACCCTTCTGTGCTTCTTTCTTGTCTGTTGAGAAGGGTACTAGTCGTCATCTCCTTCCTCCTGCTGCTTCTCCTGCTGCTCCTCCTCCTCCTCCTCCTCCTCTTCCTTGGCTGCTCTTCTTTGCTGCAGTTGTCATGATGCAGTCGTGCTATAATGCTCCCCACCTCCTTTCCCCCCCTCGCTGTCCCACTCTCCCAGCTCCAGAGTTGCCCTGCCTCACAGGCGCTGGAACGCTCAGCAGCAGGAAGTCCATCTGTAAAGCTCAGGCTGAAGTTCCAGCTGCGGCTGCATAGACTACCGCCTAGCATGGTGCGAGCTGCTGAGGTGTCTTCGGTGGCTGTGCCTTCCCAGCCTGAGGACAAAAAAACACAAGAAGAGGAGGCGGATAGAGAAACGCGGGTTGTGAAGGAGGGAGCTCTGCAGCAACCCCATACTGACCCCTGTCTTCCTCATTCCCAGAGCTCAATGGAGCACACGCCACCCAGCGTCCTGGCCACGCTGGCCAAAGGCTTCGTACACCGGGAGCGACAGGCACAGGAGCCAGCGCACAAAATCCGGGTGGACTTTAAGGTCAGTGTTTCAACCTTCCGATATCCGATCTGTCCGGTTGTAATCTCTACTTTGTAATCCATGCGCATTCAATGTTGTCGATTCTCTTTTCAATAAGTAAGAAATAACACGCTACAGGCCGTGCGGTTTTACAGTCCGGAGTGTGTTGTTCCACTCTTACCGCAGCAAGTTGCCAACGATTACAATGTTTAATTTATTAATGAACGACCCGTCGCACGTTTTAATGGTTTATAGTTGCATTTAATGTTGTGGAACATCCGAGAGACAAGTTACTTCCTGTTCTCACTTACGCTGTATTCATGAAAAACAGTCGTGCGTCTCTCCCTCCCCTCCTTCTCTCTCTAATAAATAAATAAATAAATAAAGACACAGTCCTGAAGACTTTCCTTTGCGAAGCACAGTGACTGCTGCGTGGTGCTTAGCCCTGAGACTCCTTCCATAAATGTTACATAAATGTCAAAAAAGTCACCACATCAGCAATTGTTTTACTTTGTTAAGCAGCATGTTTATTTAAAAGACGTTTATTATTGGTCTTGGGTTATGTTCGGCGTCTGCCGTGCAAGTCCCTGTATATAGTCCCCTGTACGAGGCGTTACTATGGAAACAATAACACAGTAGAACGAGCTCCATTCATATTAAACTTTCATTCATGTTAATGTTCCTTTCTTACAAGGAGGGAAATCATGTCATTAGCAGCAACGCCACTGTTTGTTAACATTTTTGTGCAAAGCTCGCTTGCTGTGTGTATGAGTGGACGACTTGGTGCCATCGACTCCCATTGTGTGGTTTTGAAGCCATTTTTGGTAGAAATGGAAGTCACCATCTTGTGAAAACTGCAGCCGGAGTCTGCACTGTGTGTAGGGCCGGTCTGACAGCAGGTCCGCCTCTCGCCCCGCCCATACTGGTGATGGACGCTGTACTTATTCGTGTCGTGTGTGTGTGTGTGTGTGTGTGTGTGTGTGTGTGTGTGTGTGTGTGTGTGTGTGTGTGTGCACGCTGTCAGATACTGCCTGAAGTGCAGCATTAGATGACGCATCGACTACCTCAAAGTGGCAAATACAGCGTTATTAATTAATCCATAAAATGCTAAACTGAAGTCAGATAATTTTTTAATCGAAAGTATATCGATTTTACTGAGCTCCTCTTTGCTAGCTAGCTGACATTATCCAAGCCATCATTTTAACCAAAGTAAGTATGAGTAGATAATGTAATGTACCAACTGAAAATATTCTGGTAAATAGCAATCAGCATTTACACTCAACACAGTCATCTCGCTCTGACTCCTGCAGTAAGTTGCTCATCTGAACGGAGAAGTGCTCTTCTTTTATGTTTCACTCGGAGGTTAAAAAGGAGAGGAGTGTTAGCAAAGGTCATACAGTCAATAAAGTGTTAGCTGCCTTGGTTAATGGCGTCGCTTCGCTCACTCACACTGGTTTGCTGGTTGTTATGTCAGCACAGCACGCTAGCTTAGACATCAAAACGAGCAACATGCCGGGAGAAACTGCTCAGAACTCTTCTCTGAGGAGCTCGTGTTCATGAGACTCAAAATTGTCTGTCATCCAAAATTGTCAGTCAGCTCATCAACCACACCCTTTTATTCATCACAAAATAACTCCAGTAAAACGCTTTCATCGTAAGGACAAAGTGGGGGAGACACCAGGGTCAGCTGAACTTTGTAAAAACGACAGAACACCGCAACACGACAAATGTAAGTGTGGATCCGGTCGCGTTCGCTAACTTGGGAAATGGGCGGGGTTAAAAATTCTACTGCATCCAACCAATCCGTGTCGATGTCCACTCATACATGCAGTCAGTGGCACTTTAAGACTCAGACATGCTATGTGTTTACTTCCTTCTTTCTTTCTTTCTTTCTTTTTTTTTTTTTTTAGGAGGACTGCAACGTTCAGAATGTCTGGGCGATGGGGGGGCTGAGTATCCTCACGTCTGTTCCAATCACAGTGGAGTGTGTGTGTCTGCTGTGTGCTAGTAAAGGCCACCACAACGTAAGGGTGTAGAACATGTTGTTCACCTTAATGTTTTTTTTTTAACAATATGTAGTCAGTTGATCTTTTTTTATTCCTCGCATGTTTTAATTGAGCCTGGTTTCTTCCATGTGCAGCGATGTACGTTTCGTTGAGTTTTTTTTCCTCTTCACTTTTGAAAAAGCTTTTGAAAACAAAATTGGTTCAGTGATGTGCAGAAGTAGCACAGGATGACATAAAGATTGAGTGCTGTTTTGAAGCTTTAAAAGGCTGCATTAAAGACTCTTAAGCGGCGTGTTTATTTTAAAATTCGTCTGGCGAAAATGCATCTGATTGCCTTGAATATATATATATGTGAGAAGTTAAAGCTCAACTACTGGAGTTATCTTGTCTTTCAGATGATATTTTGCCAGATGTGCTGCGAGCCCTTCCACCGCTTCTGCCTTCCAGTAGACGATCGTCCACAGAATGAAAATCTGCAGAACTGGTGTTGTAGGCGCTGCAAATTCTGCCACGTCTGCGGTCGTAAGGGCAAACAGGGAAAGGTACACACACCGCTTGATGTTACTGAGCGCTCATTTTATTCCTCACTGCGTGTGACCAGGGTGAAAGGCTGTTAGCTGTTACTTGGTATTTACTTTGTATTTGAATGTGAATATGTGCACTTCGTACTTCAGCCTTGTTTGTTTCTCTCCTGTAGCCGGTTTTGCAGTGCAGAAGGTGCTTTTACTGCTACCACCCGTCATGTCTCGGGCCCACGTATCCCAAACCTGGAAAGTGCAGCACGCCTTGGGTAAGCTGCAGCTCTCATGCAGTGCATGTGTGTGCAACAGATTTGTGTAAAATAAATAAAAATAACAAAACAGACCATGCTCATATACAAAAATCATACACGCTGATATATACACTGTGATATTACCCGATGCAAAGTATTCTTTTCGTTTAACAGCATGATCCGAAGTGTGTTATTCCGCTCGTTCTACAGCGTTTTGCGGATTTTTCATTTATTAACGAATGACGGGACACGCGTTAACGGTTTATAATTAAATTCATTAAATGCCGGGTGCTGTTATCTCTTACGCTGTAGCAATGATAAACAGACGTTATCTCACCAGCCTCTCACGTTTGTCTCATATTCGAAGTTGTCATTTTACCGAGAAACCGTAAAGCGCAAATCCGTCCGTCCTGATGACGTTCCTGTGCTGGGAGACTGTTACACAGCGCTGCCACCTCACACTGCTTTAAATCTGTTTATTATTAGCTTTAGATTGTGAGAAACGTCTACTGTACAAATCCCTGCGTATGAGCTGTCGCAGTAAAACTAGCGTATGAGAACGAGCGCATTGATATAAACCCGTCGTTCACGTTAAAGCCGGAAGGAACCGCTATAGGAAATGAGTTCACACCTTCTAACCAATCAGATTCGAGATTTCGACCGCCGCTGTTGTATAGCACCGTTTATCATTTATTATTTGTTGCTCACGTCTTCTGCTTAGCTGTTCGCTAGGGTGAGAGATACACTCGCTGTCCACTTTATTAGGAACACCTGCACACTTTTTTTTTTTTTGTGTTTTTTTGGTCTAATCAGCCAGTCATGTGGCAGGAGCACAATCCTGCACATACAGGTCATGAGCTTCAGGTAATGTTCACATCAAACGTCAGAATGTAGAAGAAATGTGGCAGCTGGTATCAGATGGGCAGGTTCGAATATTTCAGAAACTGCTGGGATTTTTTTCTCCTGGGAGAATGAGGCGGAAAATAACAAATTACCCGAAGCTCTTGACCTGTATCTACATGCGCCGCTCTCACGTGATTGGCTGATTGGGTACAGGTGTTCCTAATAAAGTGGACAGCAAGTGTCTATGACAACACTAACATCTAATTTATTTCTTGTGATTGTGATCGTTTGTGTAGGTGTGTATGTTGTGTATTCGGTGTAAAAGCTGCGGGGTGACACCAGGGAAGTCGTGGGGCACGGCCTGGAATCACGAGCTGGACCTCTGCCCCGACTGCAGTCACCTCCACAAACAAGGTGCTGCTTTAACAGTGTGTGAATAAAGACACTTCACCTGCTACCATATGAACTCTGTCCTGAAGCAGCATAATCACACAATTACATATTCAGCTGATCTTCACTTTGGGTTTTTGTTTTTAAGTCAGAAGCAATCACACGTTCCACACGTTGCCTGTTATTGCTGATGATCAAGCAACAGATGAAGTCTAGAAAGTGAGGAATAAAGCAGGAGGAATGTTAAGAGTCGCGCATGTCATAGAGCAAAATCTGCAGCATTATGACTTATGAGAGAAAAATGTGCATAGGCATACTGTATGTGTAAACATTATTATTATTATTATTTTTTTTTTCAAATGTAGTCTTTCATGTTTTGGTAACACTGCGTTAATCTTCTCGACTTTTATTTCACAACTTTGCAGGAAACTTCTGCACCGTGTGTCTCAAGTGCTATCCTGAGCATGAATTTGACATGAAGATGATGCAGTGTGCTCGATGTGCCCACTGGGTGCATCCCAAGTGTGAAGGACTAACGGGTTAGTGTGTGTGTGTGTGTGTGTGTGTGTGTGTGTAAAAATGCTTGCTCTGTCAGTAATCTCTCCAAGCCTATATTAACATATCTGAAGTGAAGTGACTTTGTGGTGAAGTGACTTTGTGGCCAAGTGTAGTGACCCATACTCGGAATTTGTGCTCTGTGTTTAAGCCATCGAAGTGCACACACAGTAGTGAACACACACACCCGTGAACACACACCCGGTGTCAGAGAGCGCTGGTCATTCACTCCCCCACCTACAATCCCTGCCGGACCCGAGACTCGAACCCACCACCTTCAGGTTCACCTTCGGGTTACAAGTCCGACTCTCAGACCATTAGGCCACGACTGCCCTGAGAGCAAATGCCACCTGAGACTTTGCACGTTATTGTGCAGTAACGTGGCAATAGGGCTTTACTGACTTTGAATCCTACTGGTAAGTATTAAGGGCGTGTGCAGGTATTCGAATGCCCTCGAACTGAGGCGTCATTTGAGCCACGAGTATTCACATTTCTGAAATCAGTATATGGCTGCGCATTATGCCCTAAAGCCAAACATGAAAAAAGAAACACCACATCTGGGTGTATTTTCAGGACTTAGAAAGTCTTGGGACAGAAAGTCTCAGGTGGCATTTGCTCTCGTCTGGACAGGAGCAGGCGGTCAGAAATGAGGCTTGGTGGACAAGAGAGAGAGATATAGTATATTTAAAAATAATTAAAAAAAAAGTTTAATAGAACTCTATTAAAATGAGTCACTTAGGGGTTGAAATTTCCACAGCGTGATACCCAGTCTAGAAATAACGTGGTTATCACGGTGGTAATTGACCGTTGAAATTAAAAATTTGCCTTTTATTGTAAGCACTCGGCCGTACATTTTGTAGGTCGTACCTGCACCAGAAACTCAATAATTTGAGTTAAATAATAACCACCAGAAACTGACGAGTCTTCCTGGAGTGTCGTTATACTGGGGGAGGAAAAAGTGTGAAATTTCATGTGTGAATAACATCATCTTCACCAGCACATCGGTTTAGACAGGATATACTGCCTCGGGTTATTCCTACTGGTTATTTTATAGAAGGTAAAATACGGCACAGTCTTTCCAGAAGCTTGTGTGTGCGCGCAAACTCCATAAAAATGACTGATTTGATAGATTCGGGTCAGACTAAAATCCCAGAGATACGTTACTACTATATGAAACTGTACTATACCGTAAAATCTCTTAGACTGTCAGAATTTATTTGCTGTGGTGGAGGAGAGAGAGAGAGAGAGAGAGAGAAAGAGAGAGAGTGGCTGCGAGGAAAAGCGGTGTGCTGAGGCATTAAAAAAAAAAAAGGATTGCAGGAATGCATTTTAATTTGTCAGCGCAAAGGAAACCGTCCGATCGAGTTATATTTGAGTTTCCCGTCGATGGAAAATTCTGAAGGTCATCCTTCATTTTGATGGATACACAATTAGGCATTTAATCTAGGTGTGCGCTAGGGGTGTGTCCGTTTTCCGCCTTAGACATAGAGCGTGAAAGCCATTGTAGCAGCGCTTTACTTCAGGAAGTCCCTCAGCGTGTGCCTGAGCTTTCACTCATTTCACACCGAGGTGCTTGTGGCTTTGTGCTATTCGCCAGGATGAGAGAGAGCGTTAGAGGTTTCCCAGGCTGAAATATTCAGCTGACATTACAGTTACGTTCATTATTTCTCTATAAGTGAAGTGAAGTGACTTTGTGGCCAAGTGTGGTGACCCATACTTGGAATTTGTGCTCTGCATTTAACCCATCC
>CM074973.1:11011637-11025437 GCA_037577455.1 Pangasius macronema | reverse complement strand
AATGAGGAGATGAAGCTAGTGGGTGCAAGTGTTGAGGATGCAGAAGATAGGGATAGGTGGAGAGTGATGATTCGCTGCGGCGACCCCTGAAGGGAAAAGCCGAAAGAAGAAGAAGAGTAATAATGTGAAATAATAGTTCACCTTGGTGGGAGAACTATTAGGTAAACTTTGTCCTTTAATACTGGGCCGTCAGTTGAGTTTTTGTCATTCACATATGTCTGGAACATTTACAGAAATTTCCCACATCTACGAAATGTAACACACACCAGGACGAAACAAGACTTTTCTGATACTACCAGTTTTCCAAATGTTACAGTATTGTACTGTACAAAACTCAGTAACCAAATGACACGTATTTATGCCCTACACACTATTTAGTTGTTTTGGCATAAGAGTCTATGTAATAAGAACTTATTTATTAGCACATTATCTTTGTTGCTGGGTGGCACAGTGATGTATTGGGCAGGACTGTCTCCTCACAGCTCCAGGGTCTACACTTTGATCCTGAGCTTGGGTTAATGTGTTTTGCATGTTCTCCCTGTGTTCTTCCTCTCACCTCCCAATGTCAGGTGGATTGAGTACTCTCAGTTGCCTGTAGGTGTGAATGAGTGATTGAATAGGTGTGTGTGTGCACATGGTGATTGAATAGGTGTGTGTGTGTGCACATGGTGCCCTGTGACAGACTGGTTTCCCATCCATGGTGTTTTGCCATCTCTCACACAGCGTTCTCAGGACAGACTCCAGATCCACTGTGACCTTCACAAAGATAAAGTGGTTACAGAGTGAGAGGATGATCATCTTTTTACTAAACCTTGCACTTTTGCTTTTGTCCCAAGTTACTCTAGAGTTGATCATTTGTGTATCATCACATTTAATTTCAATTAAAGTGACTTCTTTTAATTTGTGACTCATGCAGAAGGCAGTTAGTAGGCAGTCCCAGGTCTAATTTGCATAATGCTGCATTTTACATTGTGTGTTCTGACATGTATATATCTTCCCTGAGCCCTGAGTCATTACTCAACCACCCTCTCATGGGTTCGGAGTCAAATCAGTTATCTTGCTACACACGGTGTCCAAAAAGTCAGGAACCAAGAGAGTAAAACTACATATACTTAATTTTGTATTTATTATTTACAACATATGCTCTACATGTTCGACATTAAGCTCTGTGCATTTTCTCTCTCACTGTATCATATTTTTACGGATTTTGCATATCATATTTGGATTCACATATTTCCTCAACATATTCCCTTTTGGATCCTGACTTTTTGGACACCCTGTAGAATAAATTTGCAATAAATCAGTGATAGATTTCACAGAAATAATCAAAAGTATTCAAAGGACAGGACTGAACATAGTAAAACATTCTTAAACACATCTTATGTTTCATACCAATATAAAAAAAAACATCTAGACAATGAACAGACTTAAAAGGAACTGTCAGTAATAACTCTTAAAATAGTTACATTGGTAATTACTGGTTTTCTTTTGGACACATTTTACAGCACTAACCTTTGCAGGATGACTGATTTATCTGAGATTTAATTAATTGATTACACACCACAGCTTTGTTTTCTGGCTCTAATAATGACACCGCCAACCCACGCTGATCCTTTAACGTACTGTACACATAAATATACCACAGCAGTCAGTATAACAACAATCTCTTGAGTCTTAGAGGCTAACGTGATCATCTCAATCTATATATATATATGTATGGCTGAATTACCAGCTCCAAACCTGCTATGGTATGTACATATTGGCAAGTGCTGCGGATAGTGCTGGTTTTAGAGAAATCGATAGGACTAGAGAGAGTTTGGATATCTGTAATGTGTTGCTGAGCAGCTCGTGTCATGACATAATACAGAGGTGTGTCACTGCGGAGTATCTCTGAGGAGTGTCCTTGACAACAGAGCGGATTGGCTCAGTTCCCAGAGCCTGTAAAACAAACAGTTGCATTCCAAAATATTACTGAGCATCTGAGGCGGTAGAGCCAGAGACAGAAGCTTGACCTTCCACATGTCCTGTTAGCTGGTAAAATTCATCCTTCTTCTTTCTCTGCAACTCGAAAGTATACTAACTTGGGCTATGTTTGTCTTTGATGAGAAATGGTCCTGTCCGCTTCCTGTGTGTTTGAATCATAACCTGTTCTACTCTCATGCATAGTTTGTTAAACCATTGCTCTTTCCTCAAATGTTGTTGGAACATTACTCCTAGGGAAGCCTGAAACCTTCTGAATCATTCCAGTCAAATCCAAATGCTGTTAACGCCTCCTGAGAGAATTCCAACTTGTCTTTGCTTGGCTGATTGCCCTTCAGCATTGCCTAGAGAAGCTTGGTCGTTCATTGAAGTTCTCAAGAAAATCTCTGCAAAACCCAATCAGTCCCAAAAATGAGCTTACCAATGTTACAGGTCTATCTGCCTCCTTCAGAGAAAATATTTCCCTTAAACCTAACATCAGGCTGCACGATTTGGAACGCAGTAATGAAATAATTCATGCAGCAGGTCAAGGTGGTGTTCTCTCATCTCTAGATTGGATCATCACACTTTCTATGTGAATGTATAGCGCTAATGATCAGGGAAATGCTTTCTGGATTGTACATAGACTCATGTGACTTAGCGTCAGGGAGGAGATCCATCTTTGTGTTCATGTGTATTGAATGTCCTTGAAAGTGAAAACAAATTTATACCGACAACCTGAGTGTATAAAAACACGCCAGTTTTTTAATTCTTTGCCTTTTTGGATTTGCAAGTCACACACAATTAGATATCTGGCCATATTCTCAGTACAGCTGGCAGGATAGTGGTCCTACGTCTTATGTTTTATGGTTTAAGGCTCAAAAAGTTAAATACCGAGCAAATGGTCTTTGGCCCTGACCTTCATCTGGGACAGTATGCTTTTTAACTTGCCAAATATGTTTTTTTTTTACAGTGGGACTGGCATTCGTTTATTACACCGCAGGCTAACAAAGACTCAATTGTGGCTTAAGATAGGGATATGTCTCAGCTTGATATCAATACTGATTTTGGAGAACAGGGTCAATCATCTTTATATGTTACAAAAACAGGTCTATTTTGCTGCAAAAGAGACAAAAACACACCATCAAAACCACTGACTAGTCACAGCAAGCACACACACAGCTTGTGAAGGACAATTAGGTCAGGATACCAGCCAATGGTTAGTTGATTGGATTTCTGTAACAAGTAATTTGAATAACTTCCAAAACAAAAACAGGTCTATGCTGCTGCAAAAGATTACATAATGGGACATCTCATGAAACAGCAGTGAGTCTCTACTCTTCCCTGCCCCTAATTTTGAAGACAGAAAGGGCATTTGAAATCACATCAGATGAACTGTAGGAAAAATCCCCCTGCCATGAAATGTAGTTTGTGTAATCCACTAGGTACCACCTTGTGCCCATAAAATCAGCCCCAAAAGAATCTCGAAATGCATCCTTGCCTATAGTTTCTTATACAGAAAGAGATTGTGTACCAAAACCATGCAGGTGAGGGCTTTGATTAGGGGCAATTAGGGGCAGGGAAGAGTATTAGACTCACTGCTGTTTCATGAGATGTCGCATTATGTAATCTTTTGCAGCAGCATAGACCTGTTTTTGTTTTGGGATTAAGTTATTTGTTACAGAAATCCAATCAACTAACCATTGGCTGGTATCCTGACCTAATTGTCCTTCAACAGCTGTGTGTGTGTGCTTGCTGTGACTAGTCAGTGGTTTTGATGGTGTGTTTTTGTCTCATGCTTCTCGGACACACAGCTGGTGCCTTCAAGGTTGTTGCTATGGCAGTTCTGTTTTCATAGTAATGGGATGGAGGGAGTCAGTGTTATCTTGTGTTATCTAGTGTTATCAATACTGTCTTCAAAGGCAGCCCCAGACAAACCTTAAATACTGCAAATTCTTATTGATGTGGTCTTTATAACCACAATTATAACAAAATTTGCCAAAATTTTGGCTCAATTTGAGCTACATGACGTGTTCTTCACCAATATTGACATAGAAGGGCGGGATGGGGTGGGATGCAGGGGAATCCCAATTCTTGTTGGGCTTATTCAGAATTTAAGCAACTTAAGTCCAAAACTTATGTCATTATTTACGCAGAGAAAATTACTCATATACAGTGTCTGGTAACATGTGTGCTGAAGTTGATTTTCTGCATACTCCAATCAGATTATGCAAATCACTTGTGTGTAGTTCACATCTCCAAAGTTGCCAGATTCCAGTAACATCTAGACCAACACCTCTGAACACAAGTTGAGGCTGATGAGCTCACCTGTAAAGAAATATGCCCATGGTTTGAAAAACACGTTGACCGAGCACTCATTTGCCATGCTTACATTCACTCCTCAATATAAGCAATATCTCTGATTAAGATACTGTCCAAACCATAAACTTCAGTGTGACACATTTTCGTTACATCAAACTATCAGACAGTGGTGCTGAGAACATGGTGACTGAATGAAGCTCCCACCATGAGCTCTGAGGTTGTGATTGACTGGGACTGAATTTGATTAGAGCCCGGCTTGTTTGCTCTTTCTGAGTATCTCAGAAGTTTTCTCTTAATTGATCAAACCGCTTAATTTAAAATTCTTTACTACCTGATTTTTTAAAAACCTGAATATTCAACAGCTTCAGCTTGAATATGAATTGTCAGTAAAATTTAAAATTTAACCTTAAAGACCTGAATTTCAAATAGTTGAATTCAGAGCCAATATATTCAAATATCTGAAGCTTTCACATTTACACCTTTTTTTTTTTCAAGCATTACAAATTCCGGTTCAGGTTCTGCTGACTCTGGTTTCATTTCATAATTCCATTTAAAGAAATACTATTTACTTCTTTTATGTAACTAATAATTTAAATAATGTTGTTATTTGACAAATGTAAGCCAATGTTTCACTCTAGAAATTGCACAATCATGGGGCAGCTTGAGCACTGCCCCACTTGTAGCTTCCACAGATTTATTGTTACACCTAGTGGTCAAAAATGGGAACTGCAACAAGCACTAAAAGAGGCCCACTGGCATAAAACTATGAAAAAAGAAAAAATGTGTATCCCTTTGCCAATTTTGGGCTAGGTTCAAGTCTTTTGTGTGGACTTTGAGGTGCATTTGGGCCAGACATTTTGCTGAAACCTGGCAACCCTGGTTGATATGATATTAGCTCTCCTATGTTCAGTTCATCACTGGAAACACACCTGCTGTATTGAACACAGTTGACCAAAGGTACACTATATGGCCAAAATTATGTGGAAACCTGAGAACTGAACACTACATTCCAAAACCATGGGCATTCATATTGAATCGTTCCCTCTTTGTTGCTATAACAGCCTCCACTCTTCTGGGAAGGCTTTCCACTAGATTTTGGAGCTGTGGGGATTTGCCTATTGAGCCACAAGAACGCAAAAGGTCAGGCACTGATGTTGGATGAGGAGGCTTGGTGTAGAGCCATCATTCCAGTTCATCCCAAAGGTGTTCAGTGGGGTTGAGGTCAGGGCTCTGTGCAGAACACTCGAGTTCTTCCACTCCAACCTTCACACACCATGTCTTCATGGAGCTCGCTTTGTGCACAGGGGCATCGTCATGCTGGAACAGGTTTGGGCCTCTTAGTTCCAGTGAAGGGAAACTGTAACGCTACAGCACACAGAGACATTCTATAAAATTGTGCGCTTACAACTTTGAGGCAACAATTTCAAGAAGACCTTATTAAAAGGTTACTCTAAAAGTAAAAGAAAAAAAGTACGATAGCCTCTTGAGTTTATTTTGTGTTTATAAATGTTGCCCTGCCCAAAAAATCAAAATCTATGGTCATGAGCCAATGCTGATGAAGTGTATGAAATCCATAGGATCTATAAGAATCCAAGTAAAGTAGAAAGCAAGTGTCACAAGTTTATGTAGCTTTAAATGTTGCCAAATGTACTACTAACTATTTTTCTCTATTTGCTTCACCAGACAGCTACACAGGATCAGATCACCAGGACTGAGCATCAGACAAAGATAAGTATAAAATCTATAAGTATAAAATACTTTTTTACCATTAATCAAAAGACAGTTAAGCTGCTACTGCTATAGCAAAGCAAAGAGTAATTTTTTGTTCAAAGGAAAGAACTTGCATTCTATTTCATAAAATCCATCAACAATCCACACACACACACACACACACACACACACACAAATGCACAGTCATCTTCTAGGGACAATCCATCTAATAACCTGGACTGCAACAGCGGGTGAAGTAGAAGTCTCATAGTACTTGATGACCTCCTTTTTAAGCTAGACCCAGGGTGGGGTTTTCATTAAAGTTTATTCTTTTAACTGATGGCTGTCTGATAGAATACTTAGTGTTATAGCCTCTCTGTCCAATAATTAAAATTGCTCCTCAATACAAACCAGCATGGCAATGAACCAATGAGACAAAAAAAAAATCACAAGTCCATCAATGATGCATAAATACCACATGACCCATATATTAAACACCAACTTAAAGAAGTTATTTATTATTTCCAGGTATTATTTAACTGGCCACAGACCCCTTACCACAACAATGTTCTCTGAATCTGTAGATACCCTGTTTTTACTTGGTTTTTGCTCTATACTCTGTCTACAGAACTATTTATATTGCTGGGGCTGCCTTGAGGTGGCAGACATTCAAACACTTGTTAAAAGCCTTGCAGACAGCTCTCATAATTAGAAGAGTAAAAGATGAATAGAGAGTAGTTCACCAGCCCTGCCAAACAGTGCTGCATATGTTGCTGGAAAATGACCACGCACTGCAGAGGCTCAGTGGCCTCCTTTCAAACTCATACATGGGGCAGTCGTGGCCTAATGGTCCGAGAGTCGGACTTGTAACCCGAAGGTGAACCCGAAGGTCGTGGGTTCGAGTNGTGAGACCCTTGAGCAAGGCACCGATCCCCCAACTGCTCCCCGGGCGCCGCAGCTAAAATGGCTGCCCACTGCTACGAGTGTGTGTGTTCACTACTGTGTGTGTGCACTTGGATGGGTTAAATGCAGAGCACAAATTCCGAGTATGGGTCACCTCCACTTCCATACAGGTTCTGTGGTGTGGTAAACATGGTTTTCTCCATCACACTCATCCACTCATTTAACCTTCTGTAGTCTCTGCAAAAGTGCAATGACCCTTCCTTTTTCTTCACTAATACTTTTGGTGCAACCCAGGGGCTATGCATTCTCACAGATCATCCCACTCTCTAACATCACCATTAAGAGGCTCTTAAGCTTCTTCAAGATGTTTCTATGCTTTGGGCACCATACGTCTGGTAATCTGGTGTTGTTCTACTCTGGTGTGACCAAATTCCTCATATGCACCAAAGACCATACACCACTTTCTCAAGAGAGTAGTTGCTGCTAATGTTGCAGTAATTTTTTTCAACCTCAATCACTCCAAACCTTGTTGTCTATAGATTCATATCTGTGTGGAGATTTGGGTTCAAGACTTTCACAGGCACCTAGCTATTCTTATTCTTATTCTCCTAGCTATGTTTGTTCCTATTTCTCTTAATGCCATGCAGTGAATACTTTATCCTAGATACCACCTGCTGAAGGGGACACAAACCTGAAAACACTTGATTATTGACCTGTCTCCAGCAATCCACAATCACGTTCATGACTAAGATGACATATTCAGAGCCCAGGCAGGAATCCTCTATTTCATGCCTTTTTTTCTAGCGAATGTGCACCAGTCCACAAGAGTAAACGTGTAATTTGTAGGCCACATTTTTTTTATTTTTAATGCTGTGTTTCTCAGTGTACTGAACCAGCATTTCCTTCAATTTCTTCAGCAGCCCTTCTCGCCCTTCTTTTCCTCTCGCAGGTTCACAAGACAATGACCAACAGGCAAACTTTGCCAGCTGGTCCATTAAGAGCTCTTCAGCAATATTCTGGATCTCTGTTCCATAAAATGGAATAAGCCTTTCATCAGTTTTTTTATGGGAGTGGAGGTAGGATGCACCAAATTATCTGCATTCTTAGCTTGCCCATTCATAATAATATTAATCCTGGGTACTCAATGCACCAACCAACCAACAATGCACAAAAAGGACATGATAAAAATACAATAAACAAAAAAACAAACAAACAAAATGTGCTTATATGTTTAATTAGAAAGAAAATTACACTCTGGCCTTGAGTTGTATTCTTCACTCTCTATTCCCATGGCATATGTAGAATTCTTTGGGGAAAACACATATAGCACACTAGATGACAGAGCACAGTGCTCTACTGGGACAAGTTGTGTGGCTCAGTTAGCTTTCTCTTCTCCTCACAGGTTCACAAGGCAATGACCAGCAATCAGGCAAATCAGATTGGACTGTAATGATGGCTGAATTGCAGATTTTTCCTTAAAATCAAAAACTTATTTTTAAATTATGGCTGCTTCCTTTTTAAGCCAGTTTTCTAACAGGGTCAGTATCTCAAGGAACCATATGAACCATATTCCTTATTACAACCAACTAGCCAACATGTTACATCAACCCCAAACCCGTGACATAAAAACAAAATTCTACAGAGGTGAACATAAACAAACATAGACTGGTCACTCTAAATGACGATTCAGTTTAAACCGTACTATGTCCAGATGGACATTGCCCAAGTGGCGGCTGCTTGGTGAGGAATCTCCTAATATTGGTCCCTCTGTAAGGATGCTCACTGACACCTCACTCCTGGGCTTGGACATGTAGGCCAGGATATGGGGCAGCTCACTGCTACTTTGGTTTATATGCATCACCAGGTGTTGTTGGCACAATCCCCTTGGCCTAAGAGCTATTCAGCTCTGCAGAATCTGCATACACATTACAGACCTGCCACCAAAGTGGTCATAGATAGGAGGGTGAGGCTTTAGGAATCATAAGCCAACATGGCCAAACAAACCATTTCTATGTTCCAACACCTACAATGGGCTCACCTGCCTTGCGCTATCTATGATCATGGGAGAACACCTTCTGCCTTCTGGTATGCATCTTTGTGCACTTCTTTCACTATGTAGACAGCGCCCCGCCACTGAAGAACCTCACAAGAAGTGATGGGACACTTCTTAACCAAAACTTTGCTCAATGAACAGTTACTACTTTAGCTCATTGTGTCCTGATGGCAGTGTCATAAAGATGCAAACAACAGTTCCTCTGCTGGCCCTAAGACTTTTTAGGCCTTATGGATTTCTATTCATGCCCTTCATTTTGGTACTGTTTTCACTTATGCATACACTATATATCCAAAGGTTTGTGGACACCTGACCGTCACATTCATATGTGGACCAACCCCAAAGCCTTCCCAGAATACTGAAGGGCATTATAACTGCAAAGAGGGGACTAAATCGGTAAAGGACAAAATTACATATGGGTGTGGTTGGTCAGGTGTCCACATAATTTTGGCCATATGGTGTATCATCACTATTTGAGTACTTTTACTGTTTCACAGATAGACTTGCCAATGCACTTTACGGTCAAGAGAACTAGAGCAAAGTCTAGTCAAGATGTCAAGACTCTGTACTTGCATCTTCGCAATTGCCTTCACAAATTAATCACCCACTCTTTTTCTGGCATAATAAAAAAAAAAAAAACCCAAGTATAACATCTCTGAAGTTACCAGATTTTTCTTGGGGACAGGAGTTGTTTAGTTGTGCCTAGACCATTGCTTTTAATGATAAGCATTTTCCTTTAAGTCTGAAAAACAGTGGAAGATAAAAAAACAAAGACTGACAGAACAGATTGCATTGCATTTTGCCCTCACATTTCCCTTAGCTATCAGTTGTAATAAGATGTAGCATAAAAGCATGACACCATGAATTTACAGTTTAGAATAACATGATAATATCTGAATGAAAAGTAGGCACAGAGATTATGTGCATGTTCTCTCTGTATCCATGTGGTTTTCCTCCCACCTCCCAAAAACATGGCAGAAGGTGGACTGGCTCTGGTAAATTGCACCTAGCTGTGAATGCGTGTGTGTGTGTGTGTGTGTGTGTGTGTGTGTGTGTGCGTGTGCCTCATGCCCAGTGTTCCAAGGATAGGCTCCTGATCCCTGGAAACCACTGAAAGTAAGAGAGTGATTTAATAATAGTTTAATATATTGCAAATAAGGATCCTATTCATGAAAATCATGTTAATCACATGATCACTGAAAAATTCTTAATTTAGCAATATAGTTTCCACCTATATTTATTGACTGCCAGTGTATAAAATAGCACTTGTTACAGCCTAATAATTTGTACTGACAGTGTCAGATTTGAAGGTTATCTGCTATGGTTACAGCTCACTTTAGACCAAAGTGGAGTTCCTAAGTTTACTGTAATAGTCAATGTGGCATATAAAATGAGGTCAGACCTCAAGATAAATATGGGCTCTGAGATTATGCTGTCACCTCTGATCTCCTTCCTGTGCACCAAATAAAACAATGTGGCTTCTACAGAGCTGTTTCATATGATTACGTAATTAATAATAACGTATATTTAATATTGCTCTTGAATGCCTGGGTCTCAGTTTGATATATTGTGGTTACAACCAATTGCAAGACAGCGGTATTGTCATGAGACTTGGAGCTAATATCATGCAAGTAAAATTGCCATTTGTTTCTCCTGTGCAGCTGCCCAGGTAGGCCTGTAGAGACCTAAAAAAACCCACTTTAACTGGGTAAAAGCTATTCACTGAGCCAGATCTGGTACTCCTTTTTTTAGTTAGATCATTCAGTGGTCTGAATAATTAGGTACAAACCTACAGCCAGCCACAAGACCTGCCTCCATTTTGGTCTTAGGACAGGCTGCAGTCTCATCAGTTTGGTAATGCATCTGCGCATTACCCAGACACCATCCAGCTGCACACTTGTTACAGAGGTTGTCTTTTAGGTTCAGGAAATTGATATGGGTGATTCCTGTTCCACCAGGTTTGTATTAGTCTCAGAAAAAGCAAAAGGTTCAAAACTAATTGAGGATGCATATGTCATGAGGGTTCATAACGTATCCTGATAGTGCACGCTGCTAAATAATAACAGACAGCACTCATAGAAATAATATAGGTGGAATATAGGTCAGTGTTGATATTGTTCTTTATTGGGGATGAGAATCACTCACCATGCTAATGTTGGTTTCTATTGAGGATCAGAATTGGTCAAACTCACTAAAGAGCAAAACCATGAGGAAGGTAGGACAGTTATGATTGTGCTTTGCAAATGTCCAAAAGTGTCTCTNCTCAGGGCAGCCATAGCATGTGTCCTTTAGAAAACAAGGTGTCTCTTCACCTGTGTTCGAGTATGTCTGTGTGATCACTTCTTGTACCCAACGGGCTAATCTGTCTTTACACAGAGGATCCCTGTAACAATCTCGGTAGCATTCTGCTCAGTGAACGCATAAGACCCAGGGTAAGGATGCACATGGGCTTTTATTTATTCCATGGCACCTTGGCATGGTCATTGGGCAGTAACTTAAACAAACAAAAGTGTAGCTTTTCAAGTGGCTTCTTGCTTTTCCTTCGCAGAATGTAAAAACAGTATTTTTATGACACTCTTCCCAGAACCTAACCCCGGCCCACAACCTGCTACAATGCAGCTATTGCCAGGGCACGATTTGAAATAACCAATGGTTTAATAAAAGGATGATTTTGATGTCTAACATATTTGGAGGTTGAATCTGACAGCGCATGCGAAATCATTATTGCATTGAATTGATATTACACGACATTGCCATCATCAGAAACAAGATGGCTCCTGAGATGGAGCTGCAGCTTTATGATGACACTGAGACACCTTGACCAACACAGAAAGGACAGAATAGTGGGCACAATTATACAATAAATCTTACGATATCTTATCTAGACCTCTGTATGAGAGTGTGTGTGTGTGTGTGTGTGTGTGTGTGTGTGTGTGTGTGTGTGTGTGTGCGCATCTCTACCAAATGCAAAGGTATTTGATAATGTGACAAATAGCTGAGTGTTTATGAATGACCAATGAAACATGTTTTGTTGAATAATTTTAAGCTTCTTTGTCTTATTTTAGTACAGAGAAATGTCAGCCACTGTTCTTTCCTTCTTTCCTGGCTTTTATTTAATTTTGCTTTATTTATTTTTTTGTGACAAGTGTCAAGCCACGTTCCCAATTAGTGCGTGCTGGGCTAGTAAGGGATAGGTGTGAGTGCGGGTGATTTATAATTTTCAAAGGGTGTGAACTGCAATGTAAGTGAGTATCTTTTTACAGTGTGTTGAATGTGTAAAAAAGTATCCTACTGTCATGATGGAGTGGGAAGTTTCACATGTTGTCATGGTTATTTCTACTATAGGAGTTGCTATTTTGGTGAGTGTGAACAGCCTGTCTCATCTTAAACAGAAACTGTTTAAGATAATTGCTACTGTTGATTTTAGCATTGCTCTTGCTCTCTTAGGGTGCTTTCACACGTGCCATTTTTTTTCTCAACTGCCAGTCCATGCTTTCTATATAATCCTTTGGGAAGTGGCAGCATTGGAGCGCTTCTGAAGTTGAAACGTTTCAGGAAAGTATCAAGTGATGGCAAGTGGGTTTTATTTATTTATATTTTTTGCCCTCCATCCAATCAGGTCGCAAGTTAAGGGAAGGCATGAAAACAAACAAACAAACATGCCGGTGAAAAAAAAAGTCTTGTTAACGAGACAAGATAAGATGATTTATAAAATATTTCATCGTCATTATTACAACATGGTAATGTAACTAAAAAAAAGAATAACTTATGATTTCGGGGCATTTATCAGTACAGGATCTGTGGCTGTGTACAGTTAAATTGCACAAGCAGCTCCTCTCTTGATTTTCTGCCTCCAAATCTACAGCAAAGGCAAACAACCTCCTCATCACCACAGTTACAGCAAAACTTTATAATATTTATTAGTACGATAGGCTAGTTACTAGCTAGGACTGGTAAGAGCTTTGCTATGAATACAGTGTGCATGTCATGATTTAACTTTTCTAATAAAAGCTGCTTGCCTGAACTTTCTTTGTTGTTTGTTCGTCATTAATCTGATAACTGTGCACATGCAAGCCATAGGAGGTTTGTTGGGATTGTTTATGATTTCTCCTTAAAGCAATGGACAAACGTCTGTGTATCAATGTGTGCAGGGCAAATTCCCATAGTATACAACACAGAACAACAAATAGGGGATAAATGTATAAAGGTATAAACTGAAAATTTATATCCTGAATTTACAGTATATATTTCTGTGAAGCTGCTTTGTGATGATGTCCACTGGTAAAAGCGCTATACAAATAAAACTGAACTGAATTGAACAAATATTATACTGCAATTTCATCAGTATATCAGTATCAATATCAGTAGATGAAACAACTACTGAACTTTAACTACTTGGACCCTCCCTTTCAAATTGTCTGTTCTTTATTCACATGTCTTTCATACTGTATTTCACCTCAGTTAAATACCCTGGATGTGGATGGATGCGTTTGCATTAGGACAAAATGCTCACCTTCACATGAACCAGACCGGTAACGATGTGCCTCAGCAAGATGAGTGTGCAGTGTTAACATCAGTGTGAAAGACACATAACTGCATGGAAAATTAACTCTTAATTGAAAGCAGCAAACATTAAAACAAACAAACAAAAAATGAATTTATCTGGTTTCTAATCAGTCTCTTTTTGGCTTGGTTGCCCGGATCATTGCTGCCTCAACCTTGAAAATGATGTTAAAGAGATTGTGATTTATACAGGTGTGCTGTATAAAGGCACGCGTGTCTGTAATTCCTGCTGGATTATTCCAGGTGTGTGGGACTAGTTCTTGTGCACTACGGGTTGAGGTAGTTGGTTG
>CM074973.1:10971366-10984509 GCA_037577455.1 Pangasius macronema | reverse complement strand
AAGCTCCATAAAGACATGGATGACAGAGTCTGGTGTGGATGAACTTGACTGGCCTGCACAGAGTCCTGACCTGAACCAGATAGAACACCTTTGGGATGAATTAGAGTGGAGACTGCGAGCCAGGCCTTCTCGTCCAACATCAGTGCCTGAGCTTACAAATGCACTTCTAGAAGAATGGTCAAAAATTCCCATAAACACACTCCTAAACCTTGTGGAAAGCCTTCACAGAAGAGTTGAAGCTGTTATAGCTGCAAAGGATGGGCCAACTCCATATTAATCCCTACAGATTAAGAATGTGATGTCATTAAAGTTCATGTGCATGTAAAGGCAGACGTCCGAAAACTTTTGGCAATATAGTGTATATGAGCACACATACGCCCAAGACTAATATCACTCTGACTTACAGTGTCTTGACACTTTTTCTCTTACGCTACTCAGGAGACCAGTAAACACCATGCACTGGACATTAGTATGTATGAGATAAGAAAAAATAACCCAGTAAACAATTTTAAAAATTCTAAAGCTACTATTGTGGACTGACTTTTGGCAATTTATTGCTGATAGCCAGAGTTGAGGTTCGCACACCTTTAGTTAATTAGGGCCCCTGATCAGATTTTGGACTGATTTCACATTTTGGACAAGCATATGTTAAAACTTACCCTCCCAAATGGATAGCTGTTGTGACTGGGGGAGACCTACTGCATATAGAAGCATTTGCAAGCGAAATTGATTACCATAAGCAAAACTACATTTCCCACCCATATTACAATTTTAGCTAAAAAAGAAAGAAATTACAAATTACAAAATTACATTTGCTCTTTTGAATGGAAAACTACTAGCATGGAACTCTATGAATAGTGTATTAAGTATAGTAAGTGTAGTAAGAATGACCTTAGAGCTTTTATCTGCGTAGGCCGTGTGTAGATGAAACATGCGGAAAAGCATTCCATTTTTATGGGATAAATATTCAGATATGTTAGCATTAGTCGTACGAAATCAAAGCGATTAATTTATGGTATAATCTTAAAGAGGTTTGACTGATGTGCTTGCCTCATCCACTTGGGCTTGCGACTGTTGGAGGCGACGATTGCTGGTGAGGTTTGAGGTTGGGGCTGGTAGTCCTTCATCCCCGTCTGGGGCTCCTGGGTCAGTGCTGGCATCCTGATCTGGGGCAGACCTGTGGAGACGTGAATTTATGACATCAAATGACAAGACTTAAGTGCCAATAATTCAGAACACACTTACATGTGTACTTCTGTTGAGTCTCAAATACATCAGAATAAATGCCCAGTATTTAGTTGGGACTTTCTGGAAGCATGTAATCCTCAGTGACTAAGAGATATGATAGTGTGTAGGCTATGTATGTTTATTGTCCTGATACTTTTACGCCCCCATAACGACTTAGAGAATTGTAATGCATAACGCTACAAATAGTGGAATTAAATAAATTGCTATGATTATTAATGTATTGTCTGGCTTCAATACTTTTGGCAACATGCATTGATATAAAGAGAGAAACCAGCATTCTATACACAAAATTCTGATCTGTTATGATTAAGTATTAGAAAATGTTGAATACTTACATATCGACAGCAAGTGCCTATGGCCAGGATACACTGGATGCGTGTGTGTGTGTGTGTGTGTGTGTGTGTGTGAAAGAGAAAGAGAGAGAGAGAGATTTAGTTATTATTCCTTAGTAGCCTAAAAATAAAGTCTGCTCATACAAAAGGCATATTCTGTTGTAAAGTAGCCTAAATGTATCAGTGCGTTGATTGAGTCATTACAGAAAAAATAATAAATAAATAAATTTAAAAAATCATTACCGAAAGAGCGGATGCACTTCTTGGTCTGGATCTTGGAACTAATAAAATCTATGCGTGTGCTATCCCTAGGAGGATTCTGAGGAGACGGTCACGTCCACTTTCAGCCACACCCATCCCCTCCTCCTAAGCCCCCCCAGTCTGTAGTCTGCTCCATAAAAGGCAAAGCTCACACAGAGGAAATGACCAGGGCAAAAAAAACGAGACTTTCTCAGAGGTAGAAGTGAAATATACACTCACTGTCCACTTTATTAGGAACATCTGTACAACTGTACATTCATGCAGTTATCTAATCAGCCAGTCATGTGGCAGCAGTGCAATGCATAAAATTATGCAGATGCAGGTCAAGAGCTTCAGTTAATATTCACACCAAACTTCAGAGTGGAGGAAAAAATGTGATTTCTGTGACTTTAACCGTGGCATGGAGGTTGGTATCAGATGGGCTTGTTTGAGTATTTCAGAAACTGCTGCTCTCCTGTGGGATTTTCACACACAACAGTCTCTAGAGTTTATACAGAATGGTGTGAAAAAAAAAAAACACTGAGTGAGCAACAGTTCTGTGGGTGGAAACGCCATGTTGATAAGAGACATCAGAGGAAAATAGCCAGATTGGTTCGAGCTGCCAGGAAGGATATAGTAGCTCAAATAATCACTCTTTACAACCGTGGTGAGCAGAAAAGCATCTCAGCACGCACAAACATTGAACTTTGAAGGTGCAGGTGTACGGGTGTTCCTAATAAAGTGTACGGTGAGTGTATATATTATTTAACAGCTTAACAATCCCTTGAAATTTCCAAAATCTGGAGCAGAATTACAGAAAAGGTGAATTAGATATGAATTGTTAGATGTGAATTACGTGATCATGGACACCAAGTATATCACATAGGGAAAGGCTGTTTTTTTTTTTTTTTTTTAATTCAAAATGTTTTTGCACCAAAGTGCCCTTCCTGATGCCTTCTGGAAAAGCAGGAGCTCAATGATAGCACACTAGGGAGTAAACAGCACATTGCAGCTTGAGTCACACCACATCGGTCACTAAGTGCTGGCTCTGATAAAGGGTTGCGCAGCATTAAAAGAGAATGCCATGAAAAACAGAACCGACTTATAAGCTGAGTCATTGCAGTCCATCCTCCTTTTATACAGCAGCATGCTTAACTGAATGACTGGTCTTATTTGTCTTAATTTAACTGAACTGAAGGTGGCTGCAGTAAAATCCTTATATTTATAATTATGTTAGTTGCAATGCAATATTTTTCTGTTAAATCCCTTGAATTAAAGTTGAAAGTCTACACTTCAATCACATTGCTTTATTTCAAGTCATTGTGATGGTGTACAGAGGCAAAATTACAAACACTGTGTCACTGTCCAAATACTTCTGGACATGGCTGTATATAGTCACTATGGTTACGGCTCAGTCCGATAAACGATGAGAGCTAATTTAGGCATTCACCTTTTTTTGGTTTTTAGTTTGGAGTTTTTAAATAAGCTCAAAGCCTGGAACAGGAACAGTACGTAATTGGGATGTTTACAAACCTAAGGGTATATAAACCATTTATTAAAAATCAATTCTTTTTTATTTCCCTACATACCACAGTACACTGTTATATACAGGCCTTTCAAAACATTGTACAACTAATATAATTCATCATATAAATATAAACTCAATTGTCTTTGTCTTTGTTATGAACTAATTATTCATTCATCTTCAGCAACACCTGTAACCTGTTTAGGATCGTGGTGGATCCGGAATAACACTGGGTGTGAGGTAGGAGGCAGAGCACTGCGCACACACACACACACACACACACACATTCACACACTCAATTTAGATTCAAGATTCTTTTATTACCACTCAATGGAGTTGGTGTAACTGGGTTTTTGTACAGCTCAACAATCTACAATAAATAGTACATAGTACACTAAACAAAGTGTAAGACAAGAAAACAGGACAAAACGTGCATAAAATATGGAGTAATATTGAGCTAGTGCAAATTTCGCTGAAGAGTAAATGTGCAAAAAGTTGCAGTGGTATAGATGGACTGAAGCCAGAAGCCAGTAGTGACTGGAGTTGATCAGAATCCATCAGAATTAGGAGTACAGATATAACAGTGCAGTTCAGTTTGTGCAAAAAAACACCAAAAACATTATGGCAGTAGAGATTAAGAGAACCAGGGATTTTTCACCAGCATGTGAAGAGCAGTTATGAGTTGAGTTCTCTGTCCGCGAGAAGAAGGACGGAAACTCTTTCATAAGTGGCCTGTCTTTGTTCGTAAGAGTCTGTTTCACAGACATAGGGAGAACATGTGAAACTCCATACAGACAGTAAACTGAAATCATGATCACTACATTACAATTAAATGAAATGACTTCATTTATCTATTAAGACTCTCTTTGAAAGTTATAATCTCAAAGAACTTTCACTGCACATTTCACATGAATGTCTGCATTCATCTATATCACTGTAAAATGTCTAGGAGAAGGCCAAGGCAACCAAATATTAGTATAATATTAATGATGTTTCGCTGCTCATCATCAGTTCTGCTCATCAGAGTTCAGTGAGAAAAGGTCTTCAAGATTATGATAAATGTCCAGTCATTGTGACTTACAGGTACAAGATGTCATCTATTATATATCTTTTATCTTGGACCATATGTCTGATTGTTTTAGCATTTCATTTCAAAATATAAGTAAAGTAAAATTCAGATCCACTATAGGACAAAAACATACTATAGAATTTAAGTAAACAGTAAAACAACCAATACAAATGGTCAAATCATAATTTGACTTGCATTTAAATTCTCTAGGTACACGTTCATACTGGAGAACTTGCTCCAGTTCTTCTGTCTCTGCAGGCAAAATCCAAGACAGGCTTGATGGTTAGTTTTCATCAGCAACAGGGTCGGTTACTTAATATGGTCCGTTAGATAATGAATTACAAACCCAGTTTCTCTGCAACATATGAAAAAAAATTAACTTCTTGTGCAAACAATAGCCTATGATTTTAAAACAGATTTTTTTAAGTCACCACATTAGACTAAAATTCTGGATATCTTCCTACATTGTGTGCATAAAAATAGACAATTGTCTGAATGATCATGATTTATCATGATTTGAGTCCATCTCAAACAGCTCAATTTGGCTATACTAATCAAGATATTTGAAGAAGCTGAAGTAGGGCTTGTTAACATTTACTTATTTTATTGTTAGTTTCGATTGTGCTATTTATAACTATTTCTAACATGCATTTCCCCCGAATTTTCTTCCTAAATTAGTCATGGCCAGTTACATCTCCTCGTCATAAGACAGCTACCATCCAGGGAAGGCGAAGGCAATCACATGCTTCCTCCGAGACGCGTGGACCCAGCCGACCGCATCGTTATGAACTGCTACACATTCAACGTCAGGAGACAGCGTAACACACTCAGAGCGCTATCCACCCACTTCCAAATGCCTGAGCTCACAGACACCCCTGATTGGCTAGTGTTGCTGTGATTGATAGTGGAAAGAGAGAATGCTAACCCTCTCCCTGAGAGCATGTCCAATTTTGCTCTCTTGGACTCCCAGCCACAGATGGCTGTGGCATCATCGGGATTCGACTCGTGATCTCTGGATGATAGGGCGAATGCTTTTCTGTAGTGCCACTGGGGAGCCCTATATTTCTAACTATTTCTATAAGTACTTTAAACTGAGTAAATTCTGAACTTAATCTGTCCGTGGAATACAACAAAGATGTGCAAAAATGCCTAAATGCTAGCAATTATAAGATGCTAGACTTACATATCTTTTATACTGTGACTCTGGCATAATGTTCGATTAACATATCTGGATGCTTCTTATCTCAGCAATTTAAGCATTACATTGACATTCATAAGTATTCACCCTCTTACCCAATTCCACATTTTGGAATGTTACAACCTAGAACTGAAATTTACTGAAATGCATCGGGATGTATTGGGACCACTCACAACTTTTTGACCATTCACAGATGAAGTGAATAACACTGATTGTCTCATAACAGTGGCGCATGTCATGGTCTGGGATATATTAGACAGTCGGTTCTCATAGTCAACACACTGGATGTGGGTGGATGTAAAGACCTTAGTGACTTTGACAAGGGCCAAATCCTTACAGCCAGATGACTGGGTCAGAGCATCTCCAAAACAACAAGGCTTTTGGGGTGCTCCTAGGCAGCAGTGGCAAGTACCTACCAACAGTGGTCCAAGGAGGGACAAACCATGAACTGGCAACCAGGTGTTTGGTGCCCAAGGATCATCAATAAACAAAGGCAACAAAGTCTATCCTGTCTGGTCCGAATTGACATAAGGGCTACTGTGACACAAGTCACAGAAACTTTTAATAATGGTTATGAAAGGAATGTGTCACAACACACAGTGCATCGCACCCTGCTGCGCATAAGCCACAGACTGGTCAGAGTGCCCACGCTAACCCCTGCCTACCATCTAAAACAATGGGCTTACAGTGGGAAGAAGGTCACCTGGTCCGATGAGTCCCATTTTCTTTTATATCACACGGACGGCCCGTTACATATGCCCCTTTTACCTGGGGAAGTGATGGCACCAGGATGCACAGTGAAAAGAAGACAAGCCAGAGTATGGAGTGTGATGCTCCGGGGAATGTTCTGCTGGGAAACCTTGGGTCCTGGCATTCATGTATATTGTTACAGTTAGTACACCCCTTCACGACAATGGTATTCCCTAATGGCAGTGGCCTCTTTCAGCTGGGTAACGCGCCCTGACACATAGCACACATTGTCTGGGAATGGTTTGAGAAACATGATGAAAACTTAAAAAATTGTTGACTTGGCCCTAAATTCCCCAGATCTCAATCTGATCGAGCATTTGTGGGATGTGCTGTACAAACAAGTCCAATCCATGGAGGCCCCACCTCTCAACTTACAGGACTTAAAGGATCTGCTGCTAACGTCTTGGTGCCAGATACCACAGGGTACCTTCAGAGGTCTTGTAGAGTTCATGCCTCGACAAGTCAGAGCTGTTTTGGTGGCAAACAGAAGACCAACGGCATATTAGTTAGGCAGTGATTTTTTTTGGCCCATAGGTGCATGTCTTGAATCTAAAGAAAAAAAAACCCATAAATTCAAAGTGGGATGAAACATAGTTTGCAAATTTATTTCCCCATTGCTCTGAAAACCCTGAATTAGTTCTGGTTCTCCCAGTAAGTATGAAAAGTCACATAATTAGTTAAAGTTAGTAATTAGTTAAATTAGTTAATTAGTCTACCAGTTTGCAATTAAAGTGTCATGTGATCTCAATATAAACAAACCTGCAAAGCCACAAAGTGTGATAGAGAACATCCATAAACCAACAGCTTCATGAAGACAAAGGTCTATCAAAACAAGTTCTAGAGAAGTTCAAGAAAGTATCAAACAGTGTTTGGCTATATATAACTATCCCAAATTTTCCATTAAATCCATTATTTAAAAAAAGAAAAGAACATGGTACAGTCATGATGCTGTCCACCAAAAGTAAGTGACCGGGTAGAGATAGCATTAGTCAGGGAAGCAACCAAAGAGGCCAAGGATAACTCTGTAGAAGCTGTAGAAGCTATAAAGGACAACAATAAAAGACTCTACAAAACTGGGCACTTTTATGGAAAAGTGCAAGATGGCCTAAGAACACCATCCCCACAGTTAAACATAGCATCATGTTGTTAGGCTCAGCAGGGGCTCTAAAACTGGTCAGGGTTGAGGGCTAGATGGATGAAGCCAGATACAAAGCAATCCTAGAAGAAAATCTGTTCCAGTCTTCTGGAGACTTGAGACTGAGGCGTAGGTTCACCTTCCAACAGGACTATGACCTGCCAAAGCTACCAGTAAATGCCTGCTTTTTACAAGGAACCTTTGTGTCACAATATTGTATAACATATTGGACATGCTTTCTAAAATAAAATGGTTTAAACCACAATTAAGTCAGGTTGTAACAGTACAGAATGTGGAAATGCTCAAGGGGGTGATTACTTATACAGGCTAATGGATAGTGATGCTATTTTACTATAGATGGATTCCTCTATATACTACAGACAGGTTTACTAAAGACAGCTTAACTGTTCTTATCCAGTCATTTTGCACACTAGTTTCAGAACAGATCTGCTTTCAGATTATAAGAGAGACAAGCTGTTCACCTGTTCTCCAACAAAACCTTGGTTTAGCTAGTAGTGCACATATACTCTGAGCTTTCTCGTGTCTGCAGTAGGGGTGTAACCCAAGGCCATTACCTGTATTTGTATCTGTGTCTGTTTAGTGCTCTAACTTTTCATATCTGTTTTCTTATTCGGATTTAAACCGGAAGTGGGTGTGGTCTATACCAGAAGTTTTTTTTAAAACTTATTTATTTAAAATTTTTATTTATTTATTTAAATGTTAACCCCACCACTATGCCGTAGAAATACTGGGGAAAAAACACCGGGAAAAAACAGGGGTCCTGGAAAAAGTCATTTTTCCACTCACAAATTATAACAACAAACATGAATTTTCAGAACATAACTTTATTGAACTCCTGAACTTGATGTCCTGTGGAAAGCTTTCTATCCTGTCTAATGTGACTAAGTAAGCAAGCTAATGACATTTCAAAGCAATAACGTCTTTCCCAAATCAAGAAATTGTTATTTAGGCTACAGTTGACAACAGTAACCATCTAATAATATTTGACCAGATTTACTTCAGTTTTTCAGTTTGTTATGATCTAGAAAGATCAGAAATGTTCACTGGACACGTCATCAGAATTTGTTGTAAAGCATTTACAGTGTTTCTGGGAGTCTAACTATGGACCTTTAAGCGATATTTAATTATAATTACCACAGGTAATATGAGAGTATTTTAATATTTTAATAACGATAGAGAATGATCTTTTAGGAAAGACAAAAAACAGGTGCAATGAATGTACAATATAATTTTTAAATTAATTAAATGATTAGGTACTTAGCAGAGACTCTGCTCTGTGCACAGCAGGCAGTCTGCCTGAGTTACAGTACATAGAGCAGCCGCTTAGTAAATGAAGGCATATTTCTTTTGTTTGTACAGAAATATGGTAAAAATGTGTGGTTTCATTTTGGAACTCAGTAAGGCAGTGTTTAATACTGCATCTCCTAGTAGTATCATGTTAACAACCTTGGTCTTTGTTCCACGAGCAGGATTGCCAGGAGCAGCATAAAATGTCCACGTATTGCAGATATAGGTGGCAAATCAGAAATGCACACCACTGTTACCTTGTTCCCCCAAAAATACTGAGACAAAGAAGAAAAACGTGTCTATTTTTCCCATCACTGAACATTTTGGGCTAGGTTCAAATCTTCAAGTCAAGGATCCTGTGTGATCCCAGCCCAAATACACACACCTAGTCTGAAGCTGTCTGGCAAACTTTGTAAAAACAAACAAACAAACAAATAAATAAAAACCCAGATAATTTGTATCTGTATCCATATTTGCTTATGTCCCTAGTTCGAAACAATTTTTTTGTTCTCTGGCGTTGAAATGTCAATGATTCTTCCATCCAGACCCTGGTCTTTGTGTTACATGACATAACACAAACTGTGTTATGAAATAATCCTCCGCAAGTAGCATTTTACTAAAAGCGAAGTTACATCCTGTAGCTTTAAAGTGTTATTCAAGTAAATTGACTAAATCATTAACATGTAGTAATAATCTGTGTCACTGGAGGGCACTAGTGTCTTTCGTGAAACTATGGTAGGTAAGTTATTTAAGGTGTTGCCTCAACCTCGGCATAAAGTGTAGGCGGTATAAAGGCAAAGTACCTTTCTATATAATTGCATCTTTAGAAAAAATAGGGCTTGGCAGACACAAAAGTCTGTCAGGACTTCCTCCAAAGTATGTGAGCAGCAGAAGGGTTGTTTAGATTGTCGCAGCATGACTCAGTGCTGGCAGCGTCTGAGAGAAGACTTGCCTTCTTTCTCTCCTTTTCTCCTTCCTCTGCATCCTCCAAAGTCACAGAAATTGGAAGGGAAGATTTTCTGGAAAAGTTTTTTAAAATCATATTGGAAAGGAAAAGGAAATCTGAAATAGTTACACGGTTAATGCTATGCTGTTCCAATTTATAATTACATCACATCACAAAATGGCTACAAGATATGCTACAAGATATTTAAAACAGGATTGCCTAAATTTTTAAAGCACAGACCAATATTCTATTAATTTCCCTTTTAAATGTGACGTTTTACGCAGAAAACATGATAGCGTGCTGTAGAAATACCAGTTTTTAACATGTACGAGGATGTACCTGTCCCCGCTCTGTGAGATGAGCCTCCTACATGTCTCCATCTGCACATCCAGGCCCCTCTTCATACTGCACATCTCCATGTACTCATGCAGGTGTCTGTTCATATCTGATTTTGCTGTGGCCAACTCTAGCTGTGGAAAGACAGCAAAAGAATGGGTGTAGGACACACACCTTGAGATCTAAAGAACATCATTGAATGTTATAAGGGACACCTGACCATTACAGGTACTTCTGTTGCTACAAAGTTGGAAGCTCAGAAGTGTATAGAACGTCTCTGTGTGCTGTAACATTACAGTTTCCTTTACTGGAGCTCAGAGGCCCAAACCTGTTCCAGCATGACGATGCCCCTGTGCACAAAGTGAGCTCCATGAAGACATGGTGTGTGAAGGTTNTGCACCCCAGACCTCCTCACCAACATCAGCGCCTGATCTCACTAATGCTCCTGTAGCTGAATGAACACAAATCCCCATGGGATGATAAGTCCTACAAACATTCAACCACTCCTTCCTGAGCTACCATGCTACAGAGAATCTTAGATGGACGGACAACCCAAAAACATAATGGCTTCACCACTCAGTGGCAGAGGAAGAAAAAGAAAAAGAAAAAACTTACAATAAACTGGTTGTACAAGTGTGCACACCCTATGGTCATGGGGAATGTGACTGTGCTTAGAGTTAACCAATCACATTCAAACTCATGTTCAAGTGTAATGATCACACACCTGTCATCGATGAAGTGAATCCGATTAACCGCAAATAAAGATCAGCTGTTTCTTGACATCCTCTTGGTTTTATCCGACTTCTGAAGCCAAAGAGCTTACGCAGTCTGTACAGGATCTCACTGACAAAAGACATCGATCAGGAGAGGGGTACAAAAGAATTTACAAAATATTAGATGCACCGTCGAACACCGTGATGGCCATCATCGACATGTGGAGAAAATGGGGCACCACGGTGACATCACCAAGAAAAAGATGTCCCTCCAAAACTGATGAAAGGACAAGATAAAAACTTTTCAGGGAAGCTGCCAAGAGACCTAAAGCAACATTAAAGGAGCTGAAGAAATATACTGGTAAGTACTGGTCACTCCCTGCATGTGACAGCAATCTCTCGTATTCTTCACATATCTGAGCTATGGAGTGTGTGGGAGACGGAAGCCTAAAACCCAAAACATCCAAGCCTGACTAAATCACCCCAAACCAGATGGCAACATGTGTTATGGTCTGAGGAGACCAAGGGAGAACTTTTTGGGCATAATTCTACAAGATTTGTTTGATGCAAAAGCAAGACAGCTTTCGACCCAAAGAACACCATACCCATGGGGAACTATGGTGGTGCCGGCATCATGCTATAGGGCTGCATCTCTTCAGCTGGGACTGGGGCTCTAGTCAAGGCAGAGGGAATCATAGATAGCTCCAAATGCCAATCTATTCTGGCACAAAACCTGCAGACCTCTGTTACACTTCCAGCACGATAACGAACCAAAGCACAAATCCAAGTCAACAAAGGAACGGCTTCAGAAGAAGAAAGGTCACCGTTTTGGAATGGTCCAGTTAGAGCCCGGGTCTAAATCGAAAACCAGTGGAATGATTTGAAGAGGGCTGTGCACAGGAAATCCCCTCACACTTAGATAGGTCTGGAGCAGAAGAGTGGAATAAAACTGCCAAATCAAGATGTGCTAGTTGATAGATTTCAACTGTTTCAACTGCATGTTCACCTTTCACAGCCTTTGCCAGGACAAGAAAGAATTTTCTTGCGCCACTCTCAAAATTGGTGTGATAAAAAATATATAATTATTTTATTTGCACTTTCTCCATATGAATTCACAACGTAACACACAATGAAAGCATTTACCTCAATCTGGCCTATCGTCTCTTGGTATTCCTTCTCACGAGACTTGAACATAGACTCTGTGTCCTTTATCACCTTCTCTATGGACTCGTCCTGCTGTGTACAAAAAAAGCAGAGAAGAGCAGGACTGTAGTCTGGAATTAGCTGACCTAATAAGCTAATACAAAACCACTGTGGACATCATATGGATATATTGTATGCATAGCAGTCCTTATAGACATACTGTATGACCAGATCTAGACCATACACTCTGGTAAGGCCAGTAGGAGTTATTAAAAGCTGTGCACCTCCCCATTAGTGTCCATAGCCAAGGTGCATGCTGGGAAATCTCCCCAGAGCAGTAAAGTTTCTTCTGTTTCTTCCCATGCCAGACTATCACAGTCATCCTCAAAGTCATAGTCATGCCTACAAAACACACACATAAGCATTACTAGGCCATTAAGAGTTCAAATCAATATTGAAAGCTCAGGCAGGACTACTGAGCATCATACATCAAAGCACAGAGAGACCTGATACATCTTATAATAATTTTTCTAAGAGAACAATGTTGCTTTCCATCAAATTAATGAATCTTGAAAAACAGGATAAAAAAAAAGAATTAAATTATTAGTTTTTGGAGAGCCTCACAGAGATGTGCTGCTGTGTACGCAGTGCCTGGTCTGTATGAGCTACATGGGGCAGGTTCTCAATAACTGAAAGCATATTTCTTTCGCTTTTACAGTTTGGTAATATATAAAATTGGGCTTTATTTTAGAGCTCAGTAAGGCTAAAACCGGATAATTCTCTCTCTCTCTCTTTTTTTTTTTTTTTTCAAATTTCCATTAGGGTTGCCAGGTAATGGTTATAATGAGTACTGCAGATACAATACTGTGAAAAAGTCTAAGGTGTATGCAAAGAAATGCTGTAGAGCAAAGATTCCTTCAAGACTAATGAAACTAAATGTTTCTGCAGTTAAAAAAATACTACTATAAAGAGCAGTAAACAGTAATAAATGAAACAAAGTCAATTTTTGGTGTGACGATACTTCGCTAAGTGAAGTGAAGTGACCCATACTTGGAATTTGTGCTCTGCATTTAACCCATCCAAGTGCACACACACACACACACAGTAGTGACCACACACACACATAAGGAAGTGAGCTGTAAGTGTTACTGAGCATCTTGCAGAAGCAGCCGCAGTTCTTCTGGAGACTTTGACTGTCGA